>JANHFT010002463.1:181567-191580 GCA_032467955.1 Pseudoxenodon macrops
TGCACTTTCTTGATCTTTTCCTCTGACAAAAGATATCAACCATCAAATCCCTTCGAAGTGGAAGCCCAGGCTGGGACGGGAGTGCCCTGCCTCCTCCGCCGCCGGGTTGAGGCTTCAGGCTGCATTTCAGGGGAAATTGCCTTTTCCCCCTTCGTGCAGCTAGGTGCCCCTGTACTTCACTGTCCCTCCAGGACAGTTCAGGGTCCGCTACGGACCCCCGGTTGGGCTGAGATTTGATTATCTCTGGGAGCTACCCAGAGATCGTCTTCTCGCCTCGGCTAGCCACGCCTTCCTCATTCTTTTCTAATTATTAATTACCAGAAATTTAAAGGTTATCCACAGTATGTCGTGGTCTACAAAGTAAACACACTTGTATATTCAGTAAAGGGGAATAGGTCTTTTTAGAACTCCCCTCCCTTCTCTGCTATCCACTGAATATTAACAATGTGGTTTCTGATCCCTGCCTCTTCGGAATCCTGTTTGGAAATTCTTGTTCTATGTATTGTTGAAGTGTGGATTGCAAAATTTTGTACACTATCTTACTAGCATGTGAGAGAAGTGCAATTGGTTATTACCTGCAAGGTCCTTCATGGCATAGGTCCAGGGTATGTGAAGAGCCATCTCACCCCAATGGGACTAGCTTGCCACATTTTGCTGCAGACCTCATCTGTTAAGGAATTCTAGTTGCTGGGGTCAATGGCAAGAGCCTTTTCTACTGTGGTCCCTGCCCTGTGGAACATTCTGCTCCTGGAAATGAAAACTGCTCCCACACTTTTAGCTTTCTGGAAGGGCATTGACACCTGGTTTTGCCATTAGGCTTGGAACCCCAAAGGGGCGCTGTCCACTGGAAGTGATTGATGAGGTAAGAAGACAGTCTCATCCTGATGCTATCCATCAGCTTGGTTCTAGTTTTTTATATCACTTTTTAAACTTTAATTATGTTTCTTTTTACTATTTGTAAGCCACCCAGAGAGGGTGGCATATAAATTTAATAAACAAACAAACAAATCATTGTATGGTATTTTGAGCATCCTTTAGCACTGACCTTTTTGGTGTTGGAATACAAATTGTTCTTTTTTTGGTTTAATTGGCCATTTCTGTATTTCCCATAGATGCTTGCACACTACAAATAGCATTTAACTACATAATTTAAATAAATTCTGCTGTTTTTTTATTATCTTTTGCAGATTTGTTTGGAATATTTTCTATTTACTTGAGTGCCTGACTCTACTTCAGGGATGAAATCCTACAAAAGAACATTCCTATGAAGTACAATCTCTATTCTACCCTAAGTGCCTTATATATTGTACATGTCACTCTAGCACCTTACACTCTCTTCCCAGGTCCTGTATTGATTTCCCTAGCCTTGTTAATCTGAGTAACCATTTGTTTCACAGTAGCATAAATCCTAAATTGTTCTGGTGCTTAGCTATTTAATACAATTTGACCCAAAGTATTCTCAGAGTTCCCTGCAGGGAGCAGTTGTCCCAGGGCTCCTCCAACAGAAGATATGACTGTCGGATATCAGCAGCTCAGAATAAAAACTCCTTTTACCTTTCCATGCTTACTATTTCTTATCAGTTGATCATCCTTTCTCACTCTCTGTAACCTGCATCTGTTTTAAATTGACTTGATCTTTATTTTCATTTCTACTATATGTGAGTTAATCCCTTTTGCTTGTCCTTGTTTTTAAAACAAATTGGAATAGGATGAATGAAACTATCTTTTAAATTGGATTGACATATACATTTCCATTTCATAAGAATGCATGAATCTCAAGCAATATTCATGTTAGTCCAGACATATTTGCTTTGTTTATTTATACAGTGGTTCATTTACTTCTGGCTTGGGAAGTAAACTTTGAAGTGTGAAAGACGCAACATGTTATATGAACCAGGCCACTGTAATTTCTTCAGCAAACCATGATTCAAATAATGATATGGCATGATATGTGAATCCAGACTATGATTTTTATCTTGATTATATAACTGAAGAATTCCTTACTTGGACCAGCCTCACCCATTGTCTTCAAGGTATTGGATTACAGTTTCCATACTTTTCCAGCAAACATGGAAAGGCTATTTAAATAAATAAACAGGAATACAATTATTCAGATACACAGTATATTCTTGCCACTTGTTAAGTAATTAGCTTCCTTCTGCTAATGCACTGCAGAAATTCACTCATGAGGTCATTTAGCCTGTGCAAGCATTTAACGCTTATTTTTTTTCTGAATTGCATTCAACCTTGATATTGGGATTTCACAGCAGAATATATTTTCTGTACACTGCAAATAGTGTACAGTGCAGTAGTACAGAGAAACCTATAGAATCAGAGAGACATCCTATGCAGATAGATGAGAATACCAAAGACAATGAAGAATGATCAGTGTGGAAGGATTTAAGGCCTTTACAAGGAAATTGCACCATTATCTCTACTAGTATCTCCTGCTAAATAAGTTAGCTTGCCCTGTGCTGTTAACTACTAGGAGTTCTCAATTTAGCATTCTTGTGCTTGCTATGACTTCTGTTTATTAAAGTTCTTAGTCTGCTATTGAAAACATTTCAGCCTGGAGAGGTTTTTAAATTGGCTCATCAGTCATTTTGATGCCAACCATAGTCTCACTATGTTGATTTTTTTTTAAAAGAGGAAAGAGTTGAAATGCAGTTATTGCAGAAATGCCCTTCAGGACAGCAAATAAAAGAGAATTGGGGTTTTACTTCATCCATACAAAATGCAGGTCTCTGGTGGGAGAATTTGCATTAAGCTTGGCTACTTCAGTGTTACAGTATATTCTGGACCAAGATTTTGCTGTCTTTGAATTCCTCAGAAATAATTAATTTTAATAACAAAATTTTAACATTCACTAACTGAAGCCAGATTGCTCATTAATTTTATTTTGTGTGTATATAACTGAACGTATCCTAATCTTAGTTTTATATTTAGTTTCAGCATTGCTTTGCTCACAGCTTTTTTATACAAAATCCACCCCTCCTTCCTTCAAATTTCACTGTCTAGTTAGGTGAAGCAAAGAATGTATTTGTTCTACCAACCCACCCCCTTGCTCTTTTTTCATTTGGTGAGCATTATGCAGAGTTTTTGAAGGATCATGTCCCTTGCCAGTACTTAACAAAGGACTCAGCATTTGAGTGTTCGCTTTTTAGGACTAATTTGGTTATATTGACTAATATATAGACTCAAACTAATATAAAGTCTGAGGGGAAAAAAGAAAGAAAGAGAAAAAAATCAGAAAGAAAGTGAAAAGTGCAAGAAAGGAGAAAAAAGAAAAGTAGAAAAGAAAGAAAAAAACACAAAGAAATGGCTTCTGATCTTTTTTACAGCAGTTATAAGTGCGCTTATAAATTTACCTTTTACTCCAGGCTGTTGTAACATGACTCTTTCTATAATTTATCCTGTCAAATCATCAAAATGATAAAACAGAAGTTCATTTTTTTCTGTTTTATACAAAAAAGTGCTGAAGGGTTTTTTAGTGACTATAATATTTTTTAAGGAAGACCACTTCCTTTTGGACTCATACTTTTTTAAAATCAATGCCAATTTCAGGGGAAAAAATAAGTTGAACAAATGGTATTGGATAAAAATGTTAGTCCTGTTCTACAGTCCTGTAATTTCAACCAAGTTGCTTACTAGGGGAAAGAGAAAGAACCTAACCACAAATTTATCTAACTTAGCCATAAAGTGCTATCCAAATATCTGTACAATTTCATTCTGTTGGGATAAACTGTAAAATATTTTGTATTCCACTATATTATGGTTTCTGTGGGCTTTTCTATTGCTATTTGATAACAATAGTGGCCTTTTTGATTCTGAAAATGTGGAATGAAGTTGATTTTAATAGTGATTGTGTTGGAGGGGGTAATAGATAAGAAAAGAGTTAATAAAGAGTTATCTTAGAAAGCAAATGGTGGAAGAAACACATTTCTGTTCATACTCACAAAAGTTCAGCTGTTATTGTCTATGCAAATCACAGATTTTATGACTCTTGAAGATGTTGGACTTAAAAGCAAACACTTATTTTATTCCATGAAGTACATGAAAGATAGTTTCATCCATGAATTGCAGAAAAAAATGAGAAAAAACTTTGGGTGTTTGAGACAAAATAATAGCTACTAAACCTCCAAATCTTCTATTCTTTTTTTTCTTCAAATTTCTTCATGCTATTTCCTGTTAGGTGATTGCCATGTCCACACTCACTAATGCAAACTTTATCTATTCTTGCAGACAAACAAAGCCATTGCTAAAGGGGATTTCCACCAAGCAAGCTCCAGTTCACGGAGAGCTCTTTTCTTGGCTGTGCTATCCATCACCATTGGAACAGGCATCTATGTAGGAGTTGCTGTAGCACTCATAGCTTATCTATCCAAAAACAACCACATATGAAATTTGACAAATTAGACTGCTACAGAAAGCTATAAAGGAATGATATCGTACCTTTCAAATATGAATAGTTTCAAGAGTGAGAAGGGCTGTCATAAATTTATACAATTTGAATTCCAAAGAAAAATGTTCTGGATCTTTTTTACTTTTCTGATTTATTTTTAGTATTGGCAAAACTGTTATTTCAAGAAAACCATGGGCATTTCCAAATATCAAAAGGTTCAGACCTTGTTTGTAATTTGTTTCTGGACTAAATTAGACTCAACTCCAAATTTGGGATCACCTGTCGAAAAGTAAGAGTCATCTGAAGTTACAAAAATAAAGGTGGAAGGTCTGAAAGTGGTTTTGCTATCCCAGAAAGCTAATTCTGGATTTTGGAGGACTAAGAACTAGTAACTGGCTTAGTGCTTATCCATGACTAAAATACAAACAAAGCTGCAGAATCGATGTCATATAGGAATAGCAAGGGACTGTCAGTTCTTTTATTCAATCATAATCAGAAAAGGGCCACCCATGAGCCAAATAGAAATGCAGTAGCTGAGGTGGCAGATTTTGGTGTTGTAAGGAACAGCAGAAGTGGGAAAGTGAAGGTTCCAGTTATAATATAAAGGTGTTACATACTTTGCATAAACTGCACTGGAATACACAGAAGCTGTACAACACATAACTGGTCTTGTGCAACCCTGTTCTTTGACTCAGTGTAGCTTACACAGGAATATTTCTACATGGATGGTTCATAAATGATTTCATTGAACAGCTTTGAAGTCAAAGCATCTTGTGCTCCTATCCCCCAAAAGAAACCTCGCTTACAAAGCATGCTATTCTTTCTGGCAGCTTCTCCTTTCCAGAGAGGATTTTTTTCAGCAAGTAAATATAAGAAACCCATCCATAAATGTCATGGCAAGGCATGAAGTATCTATCACTGAGAAACCAGTCTATTGGCACAAAAATGTTTTCTTAGCTTACAGACTCATATCTGAGTAAAGCTGGAATATGTTGGAAAATGTCTCTTGGTACAAAACATGAATAAGCAATAGTCATATTGCAAAGAATGTATTTAATATTAAAAATTGTCTAAAAATCATGATATAACATATCTCTTCTAATGGTCTTTTGTTCTCTTGAAGCAATCTTTTCATGTGGCATTTTTACAGAATGTTATAAAACCATTCACTGCAATGAGATAAGTTATTATCTGTCTTGATCTTAACATTATTAATCCAAAATATTTTCAACATTTGAGGATGTTTAAAATTTGTTTAGTTTGGGATTAATATATTTTCTGTAAAAGAAAAAAAAAATTTTTTTAAAAAGCTCCTAAGCCTATGAGTGAAAACTGCTATTAGGTTGTAGTTTACATTGGGAAAAGCAAAGTGAGTGGTTGAAGTTTCAAGGAAATCTTGTCCAAATACCAAATCAAGTCAAAAGACACCAATATAAATTCTTTTCAAAATCTGGGCTTTACTAATAGCTTGGTTTAATCAATCATAACTTTTCCCCACTCTTTTATAAATTGTTTGACATCAGTTCTTAAACTCAACTAATGGAAATACTTTGGATGGATTTGCCAGTTCATATAGTTACAGATCCTACCGGGAAGGGCCAAACAGGTGAAGAAAATCAGATAGTAGATCTCTGACTGGTGATGGTAACTTTTGATGCTAGTAACACTACTGGCTGCTGATAACTATTATATTGTGCTTCAGTGATCTATCATTGAGGAAGAACTGCATTGCTTCCATAGTCACCTTAAAAGTAATGTTGCTCCTATACCACAGGTGGCTTGAAATGTCTAACAGCTGTTGGCTGACTATAATTATAAATTGACATTAGCATATGGTGGAAGCAATGCTGCTCAGGGATATACTGAGTTGATCAAATTATAACCATTATTCCCACACCATGAAGTAAGATGCCATGTTTGTACATGGGGCTGACAAAGAAAATGACTTGCCCTAGTCCATAGAAGAGGAATTTTGAAACAAAAGTCTCCTGAAGAGAAACTTCACTCCTCTCATTGGCCAAAGTATAAGTTTATTCTTATACTTTGAAGTATTTTGCTGAATGCTCAATAGTTTAAAGATGTCCATACAACATACCTGATGATAAAATATATATCTTCTTTCTTTAACATTTATTCATGTGAAGAGGAGGAGGACAAGATAACAGCAAATAAATTTGAATTTTGATGAATTTCCATACAAACAACACATGAAACAGTTTCTTAAAAACATTGCCTTCTCCCTGTTACCATATATCAGTTTTATGACTGATTTACCAAGAAATAGGGCATGTTTTTCAAAAAAGCATTTTTAATAGAAACATGCATATATGTAGTCTGGAAAACATTGTCATAGACACTGAACCCATGCTTATTTCTTTAAAAATAAATGTATATTATACTAGTTTTATGTCCATGCACACATGTATTAACTTGCAGTGAAAAATATCCAGGATTTGAAACATAAATGTTTCTGATTTGCATTTCAATTATTATAATTTTTAAAAGACACTAAAGCTAGAATACCAAAAAGAATCTAGTATGCACTTCACTGAGTAGAAAGGCCTTTGAATGTGTCAACCATGTCAAGCTTAGGAAAATGGGAATCCCAGAACATCTCACCATCCTCATGCAAAACCTATATACAGGACTGGAAGCCATTGTCTAGACCTCGGGTGCCAAACTTGCGGCATCACATTGCCGTCACATGATGTTTGCAACGTTTTTTCCCTTCACGGAGGTGGGGTGGGCATGGCCTGCGCATGACATTTCCGGCCAATAGGCCGCCAGTTTGACACCCCTGGTGTAGAAAAAGAAATAACAAAAAAGTGGAAAAAAGCTGTATACTCTCTTCTTATTTATTTTGTCTATATGCTGAATATATATTGAAGGTGACTAGATTTGAAGATGAACTTGGATTTAAAAAGAAACAATTCATGTTTTTTTTCTGTAAAGAAACATCAATAACCTGTGCTGTGTTGATGGCCCTATTATGATAGTGGAAAATGTAAATACAAGCTTTAGTAAGGAATGTCAAAAACCATAGTAATAAAGAAGGGACTACCACTAAATATGATGAACAACTAACTAATGACAACAGTTAGAGCAGGAGTTCCCAACCCTGAGGCCATGGCCCACTACTGGCCCATGGCCTGTTGGGAACTGGGCCGTTGAAGCAGTGAGTTGGTGTGTGAAGCTTCATTTGTACATGCATAGGATTTAAGTTACGTGTGTGAAACCCTTCCCCTCCCGTCGCTAAACCCACTGTCGCCAATCCCAAAAACCAAAAAAGTTGGGGATCCCTCAATTACAACAATCAGCCTTGAGACTGACAAGTTGTGGATTGATTTTGTCTTTTAGAATTAACTTCCAAAGGAAGTTTAAAGGAACCAGTAGAACCAGTATGTCTGCATTTACAAAAATCGGAATTGTGTAGGCAGTTGTTTTTCCTATGACTTTGTATAGACTTCAAGGAAGCAGGATAAAAAGGGTATTGAAGCTTTTGAGATTTGGTGTTAGAAAAGTCTCTTAAGACATTACAAGAAAACAAAAATTGGATCATACAACAAATCAATCCAGAGTTCTCATTTGAGGTACAAATCAGAGGTGAGTTCCTACTGGTTTGGACCGGTTCTACCGAGTAGGTAGTAGGCCGCTGGTGACGTCACAGAGCTGGTTCTGCTCCATGGGCGCCGGCATCTTTTTTGGGGGGATTTTTTTTCTTATGCGCATGCGCAGAAGCCGAGTTTCCGGCACTGCGCATGCGTTGCCATCTTGTTTTCGGGCTTTTTTTGGGGGGGACTTTTCAGGGCTTTTTTCTACTGCGTAAGGCGTGCCCACATGCACATGAGGCACACCCACGTGGCGCGGGAGGCAGCAAGGTAAGTTAGAACACACCCCTGGTACAAATGACCAGCCTCAAATGTTATATTTTGGGCACATAATGTGAAAAATCAACTCCCTTAACAAGTCCCAAAAGCTAGGGGAAATTGAGGGAAGAGAAGAGGACAATTAACAGCAAGGTGGATAGATTCAGGTACAGAAGTGAAGGGTGCATTATTGGAAGATTAAAGGGCCAGGTTGGAGGTAGATCATCCTGGAAAACCTATGTGGTTTTAAAAAGTCAATACCAAATTGGTGGCATATAATCAAAATGTGAAAAGTAATTTCCAAGGTCAACATAAAAGTTCTGTTTTTAAAAAAACCCAAATAAAAATACATTTGAAAGACTTCACAATGGGCACCAACACTATGATCCAATAAAATAACAAGCATATTGGGAAATATATATAATGTATTATCAGAAAACAAGTGTTCCATAATGTTCACTTTCAAAGCTAATTTCCCCCCGCTAAGAAACACCAGCCCTGAATTAATCAGCTGCAGATATCACTGATTTATGGTATTAAGGCCCAGTCCTGTGACAATTCAGAAGACTTCTTTGCAAGTCTATCAGGCAGAGTACAAGAACTATTTATCAGATGGGAAGTTGTCCTAAATCGGAAGCAGTCTTGAATGATAACAGAAATACAAAGGTACTTTCTGTACAGAACAATACATGGAACCTGTAGTGATTCACTATATCATCAAACCAATAAGTGGGGCAAAAGAAGTCCTTACAGGGTTTTTTTGGCAAGGTTTTTTCTTAAAGCATTGCCTCCTTCCTAGGGCTTAAAGAAAACGACTGGCCCAAGGTTACCCAGATGTTTTTGTACCTAAGGCAGGACTAGGACTCACAGTCTGCTGGTTTCTATCTTAATGTCTTAACCACTACATCAAACTGGCTCTCTCAAATAAAGCTAGTCTTTTAAAAAGGGCTTAAAGTTGTTCCACCAGAAAAAAAAATTTTTTTGCCATTTTATGGCAATTATTTTTAACTGGCAGGTACCCCAGTCCATAAAATTTTGAAGTTTAAAAGCCTTTGCTCTAAGCAGCTGGAGTGCTTAGAGCAAACACATTACTCTCATGCTCAAGCAGAAAAACAAACCTGTCTGGACAGCCACAACGCAAGTCTGTCGACTCTTCAATTCAGCACATTCATTCATTTTGTACTGATTGGTGGCTACTATACTGAATAAAGAACTCCTCCCAAATATTTTTTTTTGCAAAACTGGCACTAATTTATTCTTATTTGTAAATACATACCGTGTTTCCCTGAAAATAAGACTCTGTCTTATATTTTTTCAACCCCAAAATAAGCGCTTGGCCTTATTTTCGGGGAGGTCTTATTATTTTGGGACGCGTGGAGCAAGACGGGGCTCCTCTTGTCATCTTACCTGATTTCCAGCTCTGTCTCCCTAACCTTAATCAGAGGAAATAGTGGGGACCAGCTGTGCATGCGTTTAAATGTTTTCAGGGAGGGCTTATTTTCGGGGAGGGCTTATATTAGCACATGGGCTCAAACACCCGATTGGGCTTATTATCAGGAGATGTCTTATTTTCAGGGAAACACGATATATTAACTAGATAGCTGAAATAAAAGGACTTGACTGTCTAGCCCAAAAAGGGAACACCTACCCCTTTATATTCCTGCTGTTTGTTGTGTATTGGGGATGTTGAATACTAACTTTGCAGGCGTGGACAATCAGCGAAGAGACTTCACAGAAGGAGTTCG
>JANHFT010002466.1:28721-46292 GCA_032467955.1 Pseudoxenodon macrops
GCCAATAAAGAATTCTATTCTATTCTATTCTATTCTATTCTATTCTATTCTATTCTATTCTATTCTATTCTATTATGGGAGACATGAAAAACCAGGTTAGAGATAGATCATGATGGTGATGATATGTTTGCTAGGAGTTGAAAACAAAATCAATTTTAATAACCCACTTGAACCCCAAAATAATGAATTATTTTATATTAAAACTCACTGCTAAATATTTAAAGACATCATTATATTTTCACTTGAATTAAGAGGACAACCTTTGTAGACTACAGCAGGCTTTGCATTATTGCATATATGTCACTGGAAGGAATATATCTAAAAAAGTCTCTGGTTGGGGAAACCTGCTAAGTTCTGTTAGCTTTCAATAAGTGATGCCTATGAAATGCATCATTTTAAAGCAATGAAGCATCTGTATAATTTACTTACACCAGTTGGATTATTGACCCTAACATGTAGCAGAAATAATATTGACAACCAAATTAAGCCTTAAATTACAGTAAAATAATTGGATTCCAATCTTAACATAGGGTTATATTTTAATAATGAAGATTAAAGAGTTCTTGGACTCTGTTTCATAGAGTACCTTGAAAAAAAGATACTCTCTAGATAAGGTAAGTAAAGCAGTTGTATCTAATAATCTCCATACAAGATGTCAGAGAAGGAAGACTAAGAAGAAATTTGATCCCTTAATAAAATAGTCTAAAGAGGGCAATTCTTTTGATGTCAAAGACAATGCACAAAGCACGTGTAAAATCTGACCTTTTCTCTATTCCATAGATAAATTAAAAAAGAATCTGCTTCTCATTATCAGTACCAAGAAATTGGCCTAATTATTTCCACTGTTGGTGTAGAACTACATAAAGCTTCAGAATTTAAATGAAATTAATTCCTCTGAAGAGTGAAGAAAGTGATATGTAGGTGTTGAGAACCATAAACTTATTTAGGTGTAAATCCATTTGATTCTCTGAAAGGTCAGAAGAGTTATTCTGATTTAAACTTGTCTATTAAATATAGCACTTTACTTTTTTCTATTCCTCACAAATAGTTGGACTTGTACAAACTGACAAATATATATTATAATCAAGTGATTCCTCAGTTGGGACTATGGCTGTTAATTTAATTTTTGCAATATTTTTTTTTTGTCCATAAGGTAAGAGCCTACATGTTTGAGGCTTCAAATTCTGATAAACAGAACATATGTATGACTTATTTTTAAAGCGCTTTTTAGTGTTCTGTACACTAGATTGGAAACTGGGGGGGAAATCCTTGAAAAAGGGAAATAACCTTTTCCATACTGTTGTCCTTGTAGTCATCAGGACTGAAGTTAAAGTCAAAGGAATATTTACATGTTTTGATGTTGTACATATGGGGAGAGAGAGAGAGAGAGAGAGAGAGAGAGAGAGAGAGAGAGAGAGAGAGAGAGAGAATATCCTGTTGTAAACTTTCATTTACAAGTGATTAATTGAATAGATTTTTCTTTTAATAATATGAAACTTTGAACCTACTTTCAATAGTTTTCTTTATACAGTAATGTTTCGGTCAGATTAAAACAACAGAAAGCCAGGAGGAAAATTCACATTGCAACAGTTCATATGGCTGCACAGTGCATGTTTTCATTTGCTTTTGAACCAGAAAAAGAAGAAACAGCAGCTGTAGCATAATCTAGTCTTTTATGACAGAAATTGATTTCCTCACCTAATGTGCTTATTAAAGCAGAAGTGTTTATGGCCTACAGTCTACCTTTTCAACTTCATGGAATGCCATTAGGAGTTAGTTATATAACAGAGTTGGGTAAAAAAGAAAACAAAATGGTATCATCAGGAATCAAACATTTTCCCCAGTTCAGTTTAGATTTAGCTGCAAAAAAACCACTACATTGATTCTGGTTCATGACAAGGAACATTCAGTAACTGGGATGGCACACATAACCAACTTAATTCAATACATATGATTAATTTATAAATATTTTAAATTGAAGAAATGTAATCTGTATTTCAAACATATACACTGCATATGTGTTTATATCATAACAAATAACTAAACATTTGAAAGGTGCAAAATATGAATGACTATTTTAAGATTTATGCACGATAAGACTGCAATGTTTGTATAAGCAGCATCTTTAAGAAAATGTCATAAGAATACTAATGAATATATAAGTGTGTGTGTGTATTCTAAACACAAGTATTCTAAATATAAAGAAGAAACATGAAAGCTTGTTCATGACATTTTGTCTATTGAGCATATGTACCTTGATCTTTGATAAATATATAATTTAGATGCTAGATATGTGTTGTTGCAAATATTCCTCATACAATCACTTATTGCAAATTATTTGGATTCTCAACTAACATCATGGCATTATCTGCATATTAAAGTGTGCATATATTCATGTACCTGAAGAACATACTTTTAACATTACCCAAAATATTCCTTTCATAGTTTTCCATAAATACTTTAAGTAACCATGGTGGAGTTACAGTTAAGATATATATACACACACACACACATATTAGGAGGCTGAAAGCTTTTTATTTGGTATTTACAAGAGGTAGGTTTATACTGAACGTACACTACACTCTTAGTGTTTTAAGCCTATTATATACAACTTATCTATTTACTTATGCCTATAATATATTTATAAGGGACAAGTGACAATACTTAGCAAGATTAAAATTGTCCTTTCAAGCTGTGTTTATAATTTTTTCTAGTGATAAAGCCAGAAATAACATTTCTTGCTCTAGCCTTCTCCTTTAAGACTATGAATTATGTTCCTTTTACCAGAGCTTAATGTTCTTTTAACTTACACATACCCCTATATTTTCTTCCATCTTGCATAATTCAGTATGTACCTCTTTAGGTTGAAGTAACCTGGTAATTGCTTACTTTTACTGAGTTATGTCTTTCATTTCTTTTCTGGTTGAAGGAAGAAAGGAAAACATTTATTAACAACATTAATTGTTAGTAGTGTAGCTGATCAATGCCTTTGGAAGGCTTGTGATACTGTTAGGTTCCGCTATTCCTTATTCAACCGGATTAGCTTCAAAATCTCATTGCTTATTCTAGTAAACTGTTGATGTTCAGTTTTACCACCTCCAAAGAAGACTGGCTTCTCTTTCAGTTATCTGAAAACATCAGCAACTTTACATCTTTACTTCCACGACAATTAAGGGAGGTCACACTTCCTTGTCTTTCTCCTGCCCAGAATTTGTGAGAATTGCTTAGAAATAAACTAGTTGCACAGCCAATCCACAAGGAAACAATATACATTTTTAACATCTACATAGCACTTAATGACTCCATTTTTATAATTTCATTTAACATCACTTACAATTTCATCATTTGAAGAATCATTATTTCCATACAAATTGCTAAAATAATTTTCTTATTTCACTTTCATCCAAAATTATTCCAACACATTTACTGTCAATGCTATTCAGTCCTACGGATATTCCTTTTTTTGAGCCTATCTTCCACTTCCCTTTTTTTTTTAAAAAATTCAACATTCTATTGCATTTCCCTTCTGCTTTTAATATTTTTCTTGCTTTCTTGAGTTACTTTATATGGTTTGTTATTCTGAATCTGTAAATAGCTACACATACATAATAAATATTATTCAGATTTGCCGATAGATATTGTGTTTAATTTTGTATCATGTAGAGACTATGTCAGTTTTATTCCTTTATTATTATTTATTAAAACATAAACATTGGATCAGGGATATATATACTTTTCCATGCACACTAGTTGGCAGGAAGTTCTTTTAGGATAACCAAAATTTGGTCTGAAAGTGTAATGCTCCTTAAAATCCTGATTACTGCATTGCTCTACTTCAAACGACCTGTTTAACAATTTAGCAGATATTAAAGTAGTTATCCATATTGGATAGAACTGCTAATGTAAATGTGAGCCATGTAAGACAGTTGTTGTAAGATCTCTCAGTCTCTCTCTCCCTCCTTCCGTCCGTCCCTCCCTCTGTATTCCTTTCCCTCTCTCTCTCACACACACAGACACACAGATATAACCATATACACCCACACAGAGTGCACTACTACCACCATCATCTCACAAAAGTGAGTCTGGGTGTCTTACATAATTAAAACACAAAAATCCACTATATAACATTCCCCCTCACCTCGGTTGCTGATCCATTTTTCTGATTCAAATATCGGGAAAATTTTGGCAAGCCTGAAATACTGCAAAACAAACTGTTTTAAATTGATGAAACAAACATTTCACTGCTTGGCCACAATTACGTAAGGTGCAGTTGTAGAAAAAAATTGAGTTATGGTTAGCACAGGGTTAATACAAGATATATTTGAAGAACAGCATAACTTCCTAACCATTATGTATAGGATTGGCTATTGTTAGTCTTGATATTGTATGACAGCGAGCAGCAAGGGAATATTGTGTACATGAAAACAAAAATGACTTCGTATAAATGTTAATGTATTATAAAAATATCATAATCAATAAAGAAAATGAAGCTAAATGAAGACAATAACTGAAAATACACCACCAAAACAACCATTATACACTTGAAATAAAAATATAAGCATTCTGAAATGACCTTCATAGTTTCTGAATGTGAATGTGTATTGAATAAATGCAACTGTTTTTGTTTTTAGGTTCTATCTGTTTCAAATACTGGTACTCAACTATAAAACCATAAATAGAATGAACCTTTCCATTTGAAGAGAGAATCCATTAAATCTCTCCATTCATTAAAGTCATTGGCTGTTGATGTTAAAAAGTAACATCAGGTTAACTCAGGTTCAACTCCTGAGGACTGCAAATGAAACCAACTTTTATTATTTTATCCAAATGTTATACCTGCAGATTTCTTAACACCATGTTTGCCTTTTTCTGTAATATTTATCTGATTCCCAAGTCTTGTCATTAGCCTCACAAGTCAAGCAGTCCCAGATCCTAATAATAATCAAGATCTTACTTATCTTCTAAGACAATTAATTTCATGTACTTCTTAAGGCATCAGACTAGAAACCAGAAAACCAAAAGTTCTTAGGCACAAATCCAGTTGGGTGACTTTGGGCTAATCACTTGCTTTTAGCCTAGGAAAGAGGCAATGGCAAACAATTTCCCTAAAATCTGTCCACAGTCACCAGGAGTAAAAAATAAATAACTCAAAGGTGTGTGTGCATGCTCCCCTCCCACAAATCTCTGAGTTCAGCTGAAGGCAGGTATTTACCCCCTGCTAAAACCATTGGCTTTTTACATCAGCAACAAGATTTGATACAACTAAGAAAGTCTGGTTCTGTAGAGGTGAAAAACAGCATTATTATTCACTTATATCTGTTAACCGACTTAAATTTGTTTTCTCAGCCATTCCGCAATCATTGATAAACAGCAGGTATCAATATTTAAATTAATGAAATGTATTTAAACTAATAAAAAGAAGAAACAATTTCCCAGATTCAGGCTCTGGCTAGATCACGGTTTAACTTTTTAAATAATTACTGTGTTGATTCCAGACAAAGAAGGCAATGAAGCTTTACAAATTAATCAGGCCAATTTTCCTCTATGTTGGTAACTCAGGACACCTACTGGGAACCAGCCACTGCAAACAATTGAATCTCTTGCTACCCTATTTTCCATTCTCCAGTCATTTTGTACTGGGGAGATTAGGGCATTTTCAAAAAAGGCTACAGATGTATTGCAAAGCTGAAGTTAAAGGCTGTGATAAAAAATGAAGTTAAAATGTACACAGTGTGGTAATGGAAAATATCTTTCCTCTCTAGTTATTTGTGTTATATCCTGCTTTTTTTTCTGGCACTCATAAATAGGTAGAAGTAACAGAATATGACTGGCCCAGAGTTCTCCAGTGAGGGTCAATTAGAAACTGAGTTTCCCCATTTTTAGACCAGTAGTGTAACTTACATACTTGCTCTCTTATGGTAGAATACTTTATTTTTGAATAGGGAGAACCTCTTGAAACATACTCTGTAGAATATAACTAAGCAGAATGAAAAATCGTGATTCAGGTCTACTGTTTTTCATAAATTATTACATAATAGTTGAAAAACCATTTCTTCTCAAAAGTGCTTCTATACATTTAGATGCATCGGAGATATATGCACTGCACTGCTAATAATAATCCCAATATAACTGTAAAGTTCATTTTTCAGAAGATCACTAGGAATTATAAACATCCCTGAATAGCAGATGTTTATATTATGATATAACAAGGTTAGTGAGACAATTTTTCAAAGCTCTATCAACATGAAACTGTGGGACAATCTTCTCTCACTAAAAAAATTTATCAGTTACCAAGTACTTTCTGACTTATGTTTCCTCCAGGCATGAGAATACAACAGGAACTTTTTTCAAATGCCGTACCAAGCTTTGCACGTTTGATTACTGCTTAGTGATGGCTTTTTGGAGATTAACGGTACCCTGCTATTCAAATACTCTCCTCTCCTAGAGTATATCTAATTCACTGACATGTTAACTTCAGAGAAAAATAGTTTGTCTATCCAGAGCTCCCAGATTTTTCTCACTGATGTCAATTTAAATTGGAGAGAGGGAGGGAGGGAGAGAGGGTGAGACAGAGAGAGAGGTAATATTAGTATTCTGAAATTTGCTGTAGGCTACTTGAGCCTGAATCTATATTCAGGCACTTTAAACATAGTGAACCTGATCAATATTTACTCAAAACAATCCCCATAGAGTGCAGCTTCTGTGTATATACATAGAATGAAATGATGCCACCAATAACCTTTAGATAAGGAGATTTATTATATTTAACCTATGTCATCATGCAATATTGAGTGACAGAGAACAATAATGGAAACTCTGAGGAGAAGATCTCTTAATAGTTTCAAGAGTCCTTGAGAAGTCATATTTGGCTGCCTGAATTTTTCAATAGGAGCACTCATCTGGGAAATAGGAAGGCAGGGTAAAGATGTTATTTATTAGGTTTACATTCTTCCATTCCTCCTGGAGCTTTAGCAGTGTACATAGTACACCTTTATCCAATTTCACCCCATCCACCCTCTCCCAAACTTATAATATAGATTGAACTGGGAGTTAATGTTTGGCTAAAGCTAACCAGTAAACATTGAAGGCTGCAGTCCTCCCCCTCCAGTTCTATTCTCCTCCCTACAATCCCCCTAAATTTATAATATAGATTGAACTGGGAGTTAATGTTTGACTTAAGTTAGCCAGTGAACATTGAAGACTACAGGTTCCCCCCAGTCCTATTCCAGTCCCTTAACTATTATATTATATTGGCTGTTGCATTTGTTTCTGCAGATCCTACTAGTGATTCTGCTATAAAGAGAACCATGAGACTAATCTAAGATACCCACAAAGAAAATAACTCTGTAGAGTGTAGCTTTGCCTTCCTGACTAGTAGCATTACCTGAATATAGACAGGCTTCTCCACATAATTGAAATCATAAGAGATTGGGGCTTGAGCCAATAGGACATCAAAAATGGTAAGACAAGGTCAAAAGGTTTCTTGGGTGGCCATATGCATGTCTTTCAGGGAACATATTCTTGTTTAAAGAACACTCTGAACAGTTTCTGTCTGAAGCTGTGCTCCATTGGAAGAGCTGACTGTCCTCAATCTGTTTTAATGTGGAAGAACCATAAGAAAGGCAAACAGGAATTTGATGCTGGGTAAAGAGCAGACTCTTCAGGTGCACTGTACATCTGGTCATATATTCCTCTATAATAATGAAATATCTTATGTTTCTATTTAAATTGTGATTAATACTTCTCATCCAAGTATCTTTTCATAGAAATTAAGATATATAAATCTGATGTATGTTTTTGCCTTCTTTTTTAGGAATACATTTCTTTTTTTTCTGGAAATGTATAGCATAGCATCCGAATGAGTGCAGCTTTGCTCTCCTTTTCATGTTCATTTTTATTTATTTATTTTGACAAGCACGTATTAGAAAACAGATATAAGTATAAACATGGTTATTAATACATGAAATGGATATGAATAAAAGGGGACATTAGGACAGGACGGTAGGCATGTTGGTGCGCTTATGCATGCCCTTACAGACCTCTTAGGAATGGGGTGAGGTCAACAATAGATAGTCTAAGGTTAAAGTTTTTGGGGTTTGGGGATGAAACCACAGAGTCAGGTAATGCATTCCAGGCATTGACCACTCTGTTGCTGAAGTCATATTTCCTTCAATCAAGTTTGGTGCAGTTTACCTTAAACTTGTATCTATTGTGGGCTCATGTATTGTTGTGGTTGAAGCTGAAGTAGTCATTGACAGGTAGGACATTGTAATGGAATATTTTTATGTACTACGCTTAGGTCAGACTGAAGGCGGCATAGTTCTAAGTTGTTTAAACTCAAAAGTTCAAGTCTGGTGACATAAGGTGTTCTGTTGCGAATGGAGAAATGGAGGACTCTTCTCATGAAATATCTCTGGATTCTCTCAATTGTTTTAATGTCCAATATGTAGTGTGGGTTCCAGACAGATGAGCTGTATTCAAGAATTGGTCTAGTAAATGTTTTGTATGCTCTAGTTAGCAGTACAATATTACCAGAGAAGAAGCTACGCAATATTAGGTTAACAACCCTTAATGCCTTTTTTACAATGTTGTTACAGTGGGTTCTGGCATTTAGATCATTAGAGATTAGTACTCCAATGTCTTTAAGAGAGTAAGGGTCATCTACAAGGCCATGTCCATTCAGCTTGTATTTTATGTTCCTTGTTTTTGCCAATGTGTAAGACAGAGCATTTATTGGTTGATATTTGAGGTTTCCACTTGTTTGACCAGTCTGACACATAGTCATGATCTTTTTGAAGGGGAGAAGTATTGTCAGTGGTGTTGAACAGTTTTACATCATCAGCGAAGAGGATGCAGTTGCTTTTAATATGATCACAAAGGTCATTTATGGAAAGTATAAAGAGAGTTGGTCCTAGAATGCTGACTTGGGTGATATTGTTGTTAATAGTTTGACCACTTGTTGCCTGTTTGACAGGAATGCAGCTATCCAATTTTGCAGGGTTCCAGAAATGCAATATGATTTTAGTTTTAGAAGTAGTTTGTCATGTACCACTGAATCAAAGTCTTTAAAGAAGTCTATGTAAATTGTGTCTATTGTTTTCCCCTGATCAGGTTGTGTAGTCCATATGTTTTTGCACTGTAGTACTTGCAGATTATAGAATATTTTTTTCCTGAAACCAAATTGTTTGTTAGAGAGTAGGTTGCTGTTCTCTAAGTGGACGGTAATGGATTGGTTAATAATTGATTCCATGACTTTTCAGGTAACGCAACATAAAGAGATTGGTCTGTAATTTTCAATTAGGCTGGGGTCTCCCTTTCTGAAGATAGGGATAATCATGGCTAGAGACGGGGTAGTGAGCTGGTCGTGAAGGGTTTTTCAAAGATTATGTTTAGAGGTTCTGCTATGGCAGTGGAATTTTTTTTAAGAAATAGGCACATAGTCCAAGAGGTCCAATAGATAGACATGGTTTTAGACTGTGTAGTGCCTTTTCAATGTTATCTTCTATAAAATCAATCTGTATTAGATTATTGTGATTATCTATGGTATGACTAAGAAATATCAGGCAGAGCCATTTCTGTTTACAAAGACTGAGTGGAAGAATATGTTAAAGAGGTTGGCTTTAATGATTTCATCATTACAGTCTTTACTATTAGGTCCTTTTAGGGGTGGGATGGATCTCGAGTCTTTAAGTTTGTTGCTTACAAAATTATAAAAGGCACGGGTGTATTTTATACGGAGAAAGTGTTCCTCTTGTTTGATATGATAATTGGTGCATTCAGTCTTTACCTGGTGGCATAAGTTTTTGTAGCGACTTTTAACTTTGGTTATGTAGCCAGTTTTTGTTTTTTCGCCATAGAGATTGGGGGTGGTGGTTGGAGCTTCCTTATTGTTATGATAAATTTGTTTTTTCTGGTTTCAGGGGTTATTAGTGGTACATATAGTTTAATGACTCTTTTGACTTCTAGCAAAAAAAAATTATAATGTTTGTCGGCAGTATTATAGCCAGCGAATAGGATTTACCAATCAAGAGATAAGAGATCAGCGTCTATGAGATCATAGTTGGCTTTTTTAAAGTTATAACTTTAAAGTTATAATGTATTCATGAATAAAGAAAGGCAAGTAGTTTTCCTGCTTAGCCAAAGCTGTTTCTGAACTGCAAGCTTGGAAATCCCTGCTTTCAGTGTCTAAGATTATTATTAATATCATTATTGCAATTTTTATCATCTGTTTGCCAAACTGAAGTTCCCAAGTTATAAGCTAGAAGCATAGTTAAGACCACAGTAATGAACATATTTTTTACAAATAGAACTCATAGTTTGGACATTTGTAAAACTCTGTGAATAAGGCAGGGAGGGGGACTGCATGAATAATTACTCTTGTGAAATCTAGTTTTTAAAAATAGTTACAGTAAATACTTTTAAATAAAGATTATAATTACAGGCAATTAGCCTCTTCATTGCCTAATAAAATGTCTTATTAGATATAAAATTGTATGAACTGTTAGCTATAAAGAAGTTGTTTCCTAACTTCAGAGTTGTCACTTGAATGAGGATTTATTGAGTTCTGTCACAATAGCATATTATAAACAAAAATATACCAATAATCAAAAATAATCAAGGTTCAAATCACAGTCTAGATAGCTTAGCTCTCAACTTGCTGATTGAGTAAATTTAGATTAGCATTCAAGATGCTGAATTCACTATTAATTAAACAATATTCTTAATGAAGTATTATTCATAATTGAATTAGTATAACTAAAGTGGTAAAGTAAACAGCTCCTAACTAATCAAATGGTCAGATTTTTCTATTTTCTTGTTCTAATTGATAAAAGAAAATAAAAAAATAAAACTACAACAAAATCATGTAAATGCAATAGATAACTCACATAATCTATCTGTCTGTCTGTCTGTCTGTCTGTCTGTCTGTCTGTCTGTCTGTCTGTCTATCCATCCGTCCATCCGTCCGTCCATCCATCCATCCATCCATCCATCCATCCATCCATCCATCCATCCATCTAAATCCATCCATCTAAATCCATTCAGCCTTGTCAAGGTTCAGCTGATTTGCAGCCAGTTGCCTTACAAATTTTTCAAACTTGTCAACTTTCAAGCTCTATTTTATCCCTACAAATACTTTTTCCGTTTACCTTTAAAGTGTTTAAATAAATCTAGTGAAATTATCTTACCTGTAAGTTGTTGTAGTAAACGCCTGCATCTTTCTACCTCTTTAGCAGCTTTTCCTGTGGTTGCTATGGTGAAAAAGTGAAAGTATGTCAAGTACTACAGTGAAAGTAAAAAGCAGGCTTTGCTTCTTTTTTCTGTTTTGATTGTCTCTGCCTTTAGCCCTTTAATCCCAATTAACTTTCTGTAGTTACAGTCTTGTAGTTGAGCACTTATTATCCTTATCTTCTTGTTTTAATAATAAACAACCAGTGTTTCCACAACTATCTTGTCTGTTAGTGCAGATCTTTGTGGGAATACTGATTGATGTTGCTATCTTCAAAGATACTTTCATTAGAAAAAAATATTTCTTCTGCTTTTTAAAAAAAATCACTGCCCCCTTTTACCTATTTAAAACTTTCTTGGATCCCACTTTTGCTAAGCTTCTTACTTTTTATCCACCATAAGAAACTTAATTCCTCTGGTCTTCTTGCAAAGAACAGCTTTTCTGGACTGTGTGATTCCAAAGATTTCTCCTTATCTCCAGAAAGATTTTTGTCAGTCAGAAAGTGACTTTCTGGCTAGTTATTCCACTGCAGTGCAATTCCTCTTGTGGCATAAGAACATTTGATCTGCTAAAAATCCTCAACAGGGATCTAAGATAGAGGTTTTTTTTCAGATTAATAAGGAAAGAAATAATAAAATTTCCAAGATGTATCTGCTGTTCCAAAATTAAATAATAATAATAATCTGAAGATGTACGTAATGAATTGAGACAAATTCTAATCAAGAACTATATCTGGTCTAAAAGTGGTAATTAAGAAATTCATTATTAAATATTGTTTCTTCACTTTGCTTTGCATTTTGTTCTTTAAAAGCCATTTCTCTTGGTCTCATCTCTATGGCAAAAAGATTCAAATAATCTCTCTCCAAGCTAAACTTCCTCTGTTTTTAACATACACAGAAAGTTTGCATTTAGAAGTCTTATAAAACTGCATAGTACTGTAAAGGTTAAGATGCTGATGAGAGTTATGATGAAACTCTCTGAGTATAAGATTAAAAATACTGAGAAATAAACATATAAATTAATTTATATAACTTGGCATTATTTATATAACATATTGTAGTTTGCCAGGCAAGAAGGAGTTGGTTCTTTAATTGAGTGCCAGTGTACTGCTATGCATTTGTTGCCATGGTAATACAGGGTTTTTCTGCATTACAATGAATTACAAAAAAGAAATTTAAAAATCCTAAAACATGAGAGATAGATAGATAACACATTGAGAAACTAACATATGAAGCCAGTCCTAATTTTTTTCAGTGGTTTGTCTGCCACCTCTGGAGAAAATAAACAATTCTCAGTGAATTCAGAATGACAATTAGAGTTTAGTTTGTTGCTCCCAAAAGGAATAAAACAATTTAAATTTTACATTGTAGATTATCCAGTCTTGGAGTTGCCTGCATTTATTTAAATCTTGCAAAAGTCTTCTGCTTAATTTTTGCCTTGAAGTGCATTGGCAAAGACTTTAGAAGTTTGGTTAGTTAGTACATTGAATTAGCAAAGAGTAGGTCCAAAATGTTTGAAAGGAAGGTCTTGTAAGTAGACATTTTTTGCCTAATCTATCACCTAAATAACTTTATCTAAACAATTTCAATAAAAAATTCTACTGCCTGCTTTCGTTAGATCAGAGGTGGGTTCCTACCGGTTCGGACCGGTTCTACTGAGTAGGTAGTAGGCCGCTGGTGACGTCACGGAGCTGGTTATGCTGCTCCATCTTATTTTTCTTCTTCTGCGCATGCACAGAAGCTGAGTTTCCGGCACTGCACATGCATCACCATCTTGTTTTTGGCCCCCTTTTTTTTTATTTTTTGGGGCTTTTTTCTACTGCGCATGCATGCGTGCGCAAGGCACACCCACGTGGCACGGGAGGGGGTAAACCGCCAGCGAGGTAAGTTAGACCCACACCTGGGTTAGATGGATTCCTGTCACCAAGGTCTACTTTTTTTCCACGTGGACTTTTGTATTTATCTTTGTATTATGTGATTTTTTTCCAATTCCTTCTTATCTATTCTGCTTTATCCAGCTTCTGCAAAGTTTCATATACAGACGTTGTTGTCTTTCGTATCAACAATTGTTAAGTCTGTGTATTGTGTGGCAGGTGCTTGTCTGTTTGGATTCTAAGGTCCAAGAGCATTTTAGCTTCTTCATATTTGCATTTATTTATTTTGTATTTATTTTGTAGTTCCAGAAATTTTTGCTTGCAGGCAATGGCATTTCTGACAGATATTCCAAAGTTACTTTGTCATGTCATTGTTTGTAATGCGTCTGTGCAATCTTCTTGCAACAGATCATTATGGTTTCAGCTTCAGCAGAAAATGGCATTTACTGTTTGTTGCTATTATCTTGATTCAGGCTTTGTGTGCATTTATTCTTAAGGCTTACTCTTGAGTACTCAGAATTAGCTCTCCAATCACTTTCTTCAATTTCTACAATTTTCCTACTCTTAGCAATGGCCAGGTCTTGTTGTTATCTGCTTTTTTAATGTACTTTGTCTCACCATGTCTCTTTTCATTTGGTCTTGTAGGCCAGTTTAGTTTTTCCAATACTTAGTAACCCTTCCTGGTATACTATCTTCAGTGCATCTTCTTCGGTACATGTCCTTCAATGCCCTTTTTTCCTTCATTTATTTAAATGTACTGTACTTGCAATATTCCATGCCCACTTATACTTTATGGTGATTTCCAGTCAGCCTCACTACATGAATAAAGAGTAATGAATGGTGTAGACCAGTCAGATATTTCAACTACAACAAAAAAATCATGCAGGTTTTCTTCACCTGCTGCTAACCAATTTTTAATCTTCCTTGACTACCTTTTCTGTTGTTATTACAAATTGTTCTTATAGGTGTTTTTTATTATTATTTATGTTTTTGTCACCACGATGTAAAAAAAGACATTGAAACTCTAGAAAGAGTGCAGAGAAGAGCAACAAAGATGATTAGGGGACTGGAGGGTAAAATACATGAAGAATGGTTGCAGGAACTGGGTATGCCTAGTTTAATGAAAAGAAGGACTAGGGAAGAAATGATAGCAGTGTTCCAATATCTCAGGGGCTGCCACAAAGAAGAGGAGTCAAGCTATTCTCCAAAGCACCTGAGGGTAGGACAAGAAGCAATATATGGAAACTAACCAAGGAAAGAAGCAACTTAGAACTAAGGAGAAATTTCCTGACAGTTAGAACAATTTAATCAGAGGAACAACTTGCCTCCAGAAGTTGTGAATGCTCCAACACTGGAAGTTTTTAAGGAGATGTTTATCCATTTATTTGAAGTGGTGTAGAGTTTCCTGCCTAGCAGGGGGTTGTACTAGAAGACCTCCAAGCTCCCTTCCAACTCCTATTCTATTCTATTCTATTCTATTCTTATGCAAGCTGCATTCTGGTTGTACTTCTTGCGTTGTCCCATAGCTATGCTTAGAATTGCACTGTTTCTTCTTTGTGTCAGATTGCTGAATTGCAATCTCTTTTTTCTTATAATTCTCTCACTTGTTGACTTGAGAGCATGTAATTTGAACAGAGGAGAGAATGGGCAGTGAGAATGTCCATGCTTTGCAAACAAATGTATGGCTGATAAGGGCAAAATGAGTAGAAAAAAATTATAAATTATAAAAACTGTTGGTCCAGTTTTAATGTTGTGTTGGAAACATTCAGTATATCATTGATATATGTGGAATTTCCTTCCAACAGTAGAATATAATCAGAATTAGGGAAACAAATTTGATGAAAATGTAAAAAAATGTTTATTTTACAACACATAGAGGTGGTAGATTAAGGGTTTAGGTTTCGGCAGAGAAAGAGAGGAAATGAAATAAAATAATAAAAATAAAATTGTAGCAAGCTAATTGAACAAGATCCTAAGGGCAACTCAAGTGTTCTATACAACACCCATTAAGCTACAGTTGTCTTTTCAATAAACGAAGACAAACATTTGCAGGACTTTGATGACCTTGTGCATTTCCTCTTAAGAGTTTTCTTTCTTCCACAGTTGCCAATCTTTTGACTCCCAATTTATAGCAAAACCATTGTAAGCTATAATTTTCCTCTCTGCTTCTGATGTTTAGGTTTGTAGTGATTAATGATAAAACAAATGCAAGAAAAATGTCAATGAACTTGTACGAATTTCCCCCCCTCAATGAATAGCTATCTTTCTGAATTTAGTGCCATAAATCAGATGGTTGTCCAGAGCCAGAAATAACTAGTGCATTAAAAAAAACATTAAAAAAAAGATGCGGTAATAAAGAGAATTTGCTTTAAACATTCTTTCCAACAAAAAAGACAACTTCATAGAATTTCTCACAGGATAAGAGTGGTGTACCTGAACTCAGTTTGAAGGTGGCCAATCTTTTCCTAGAGGAATCTGGTGCTTCGTGTGCTTGGAAAATAAGGCTTCCAATAGAGAAGGGGTGTCCAATGCTTGTTGGGAATTCTGGGAGTTGAAGTCCACAAGTCTGAAAGTTTCCAAGTTTGCAAACCCCTGAAATAGAGATTTACAGGACCAGTGATATGAAGCTGCCATGAGGGATTCCTGCTGTTGAGAAATAATGAGACAAAAAATCCCTGCCGATAAACTGAATGGAGAATTTTGAAAAGTAATTTGTGTCCAGCTGCATTCGAAATATTTGTCATGAATATCAAGCTTATAATTTTCTGTCTTTTGAGTTGATCTTTGAGGATAGTGTCTTAGTATTCATGTCCTATGAAATAATTTATGATAAAGATCAACTGTCTTAGTTCTTTGTAACTTAACTTAAATCAGGTAGAGTGGAACTGGGTTCAATATAAAAATCCAGAAGGGTGGAAATTTTATATTTTCCAAATGTAAAAATGTGTTATTAATTTATATGGTTTCCCAACTCACTCATGGTGACTCTGGGTGGTTTACAGGAACAAAACCCCAAATACAAAATCTAATGCACCCCCAACTCCCTGGTGACAACATTCAAACAAACCACTTGATGGGATTCCTATCAACCTTGGATCCTCAGGCCTGGACAGTTAGAGAAAAAGCTGTCAGAGACAAAGATGCCTCCTATGACACTATGTATAATTCTTATCTTGCACAAGCCACAATTTTTAAAAACATGATTGGCTTCAATAACCTAAAAGGAGCTGGATGCACACAATACAGAAGCAGAGGTGTCTTATCATCCATAATGGCTTTCACATTAATATATGAAACCAGAGTGATGTACTGTATGCATTCAGTCAATTTCACAGTGACATTAAAGAATATAAAGTTTCATAGAAAATAGGCTTTCTCTTTTGAACTGCCACTTAATAATATGGGACTATAAAAGAAGAACCTGATTGATAACTGTAAAAACGTGTAGGATGCCTTTATGCAATAATAATCAGTTATTGTTCACTTTATTCTCGTAAACTGGGTATTTTTCTTTGAGACAGCTTTAAAAGTATAATAAATTGTTTGTAGTTGCAAAAAAGCTGATACAAAAGTAGTCCAAGATACTAAAATCACTGTAGCTTTTCAAGAAGAGATTGGCCAAATATTTGTCTTAAATAAAATATGGTTTCCTGCTCCAGCAGGGCAGGGGGTTGGATTAACAGACCTCCAAGGTCCCTTCGAACCTTTTTATTCTATGTTCTACCTCAGATGTATGATTTCAATGATGGAGGCAATGCACCAATATAAGAATTTGCCTCCTTTCCTCCCTCTCTTCTTCCCTTCCTCCCTTCCTTCCTTCCTGCCTCCCTCCCTTCCTTCCCTTTGTTTTTTTTAAAACACATTTCAAAGTGTCAGCTTAAGGATCAACAGTGAAAGTTATAATTGTTTTGACTCACAGTTATACTATATCTTTAACAATTAAAACTTTTTGCTTATGGTGGGAATATAAAATGGGGAAACAGGGGAAACCGTTACCTACTTTCATCCAGATATTATATGCCTGACCTGCTATTGCACATAATTTGGTATTGTACCAATATGTTGAATGATAACTCCAATCATATTCAATCAATATTGCCAATACATATGCTGGGCATTAAGTAGGAGTAGGCTATCTTTTTCATATTTGTTTGATTGTTTGGAAAATTTATATACCTACCTGTTTTATATATTACTTAAGCATTTTTATAAAGTTAAAAATGCAAAAACAATTCAACAAAATCACCAAAAACATAACTACAAAAATAATTTAAGTTGCAAGCTACAAAATAAATTAAAAATATAATCTGTGTGCAATTTTCCTAGCAATAGAGTCACTTCGCAGGATGTATACCAATGTTACCAGATCCCCAGGTCAGATTGTATGTTATGATCTGTCTTGTCTGTCTGTCTGTCTGTCTGTCTGTCTGTCTGTCTGTCTGTCTGTCTGTCTGTCTGTCTGTCTGTCTGT
>JANHFT010002466.1:46392-59748 GCA_032467955.1 Pseudoxenodon macrops
ATAAGACGCACCTGAATTATCAGCCCCAATTAGGGGGAGAAAAGGTGCGTCTTATACTCAGAAAAATACGGTATGTTAAACTCTTAAAACTAATTTATCTAAGCCTCATCAAATCCTATAATGAGAATGAGACTCTCAAGAGGTGATGCCACCAAGGAGTTCCAAAAACAGAAATGTTATTTTCATGTCTCCTGGACTAATATAGTTAGCAGGTCTTGTTACTCAGGAAAAGTAATAGCCTACATAGCATTTTTCTTAAAGTGCAAATAAATACCTGACATTTCCTTAAATTGTTTATTTATTTGCTCAGACATACCAGCCAAATCTCCAGTTATTCCCACAGCATGTTTATTCCATTCTGTTCTCAGTTCTTTTTTGTTTTATTAGCTGTCCAATTGCATCCATATCAGGTGCCAGTCCATGTCTGTTTTCTTACTTCTCCATCGCTTCTTCTTTGTTGCTAAGAAGAGAGGGTGGCTCCTCAACCACTTTTGGGGTCTTCCAAATAATCTTTGATCCCCTTTGCGTTGTGTTCAGTCTCCTTCCCTGGTAACCCGCTTAAATTATCTTACTGTTTTATGAAATATTTAGTAAGGTAAACTGGCTATGTTGAAGAAAATAGCTAGGTTGGGGGAAGAGTGGAAAGCTTAAAAGCCATTACCATCAGTGGCTAGCCAGGCTCCCCATGAAAATAAATACCTAAATACAATGTATTAAACGTACTTTAACATCTGCTACTATATAATCCACAAATCCAGCCTTTTTGGTTTCAACAATACAGAAATCTTTTCGGGATTTCATTTCAGCTTTTCTTTTCATCTTGGATAGGCTATAGATGACCAACATGCTGGAGGGCAACTTTACTATTTTCCATGTGTCTCAGATGCATTTTTTTGACTCATTCTTGACTTTGCTGCCTGCCAGTTTGTAGAACTGGGAAAGGACATTTCATAGTTCTCTGCTTGGAGGTGATTTATTTTTCTTTCCTCATAACAAAAAGGTCCTTCAGTAGTTCAAAGCTAGTTTGGATTCTAATAATTATTTTGATACTTTATTGTCCAGAATGGTAATATTTCATGAGCCTGTTTTCTGCACAGCATTGGGGAAGTTTTCTGGTATTTATAATATCTTAGAATCTAATTTAGTCATTTGGGTCTGAATTCACAGCTGGGCCAATATAGGATATTTTAATCATCTGATAAATTTAGCCAGATGTAGGCCTAGCGTTATTTTTCTATGTAGCATATTATATTACATTTTAAGGTTTAATTTGTAAACCATCTCAAAATAACCTTATGCCAGTGGTGTACCTATGGATATAAAATGTCATTTCAAGGCAAGGTCACATAACAATTATCAATGCAGGTAACCCCCTCTAGCTTATTCAGCGACTGTTCACAATTACTTTACAACCAAACCCTACATTTACAACCTTAGCAAAACTGTAAAGCAAAAGAAAGCTGAAATAAAATCATAAGCACTTTTACCTTAGCAACCACTTTGCTTAAGGACTGAATTGTCAGACGTAGTTGTGATGGCTAAACTAGGAATAGCTGTATATTTCTGTCCTGAGTTTGAATGAGCATTCTGCATTCTTACTGATTTTTGCCTTGCCCTTTTTCACAGTTCATAGGATTGTATCACAGCAGCCTACTGGCATGAGTGAAAAGGGCTCGGA
Source organism: Pseudoxenodon macrops (assembly GCA_032467955.1). NCBI lineage: Eukaryota > Metazoa > Chordata > Lepidosauria > Squamata > Pseudoxenodontidae > Pseudoxenodon > Pseudoxenodon macrops. The sequence goes on from JANHFT010002466.1 coordinate 48,071, forward strand.
GCCAGATCTGCCAGTATGCCAACTATAAGAGTTAGAAAGGGTAGAAAATTTGCTACCAAGGCAAACACAGCAACACATGAAAATGCTAGCAATGTATTTATTTAAAGAGAGAAAAAATGTTGTCTGTGTGTTTAGGCACAAGACTGAAGGGCAACATTAATTAATTTTCTGGCAAGCAGTCACTGATTAACTGACTTTTTAGGGTTCAGTTATTGGCCAGAAAGGTCACATGCTGATTGGCTGGTAGAATTTAGATATAAGCATCCAAGTCTCCTATATTGATACAGTTTTGACATTCAAACAGATTTGAAAATAGTTAACACAGCCAGGTTAATCTCTGTGTATTTTAAACTGGATTTAGAAAGGTTGGGAGTAAGAAAAGCTGGTCAACTGGAACAGCCTGAAGTGAGTCCAAACAGATGGACTTGTGTGATCTGAAAGTAGGTGGGCTGCCAGATTTCATAGCCTGTTTCCTGGCACTACGAATGCTGTGGCTACTACTCTTGTGGCCGTGTGATATTTTTGTCCTCCCTCTGTGTTTCCTTCACATCTTTTTTAGGTTCCTTAGGAGACACATATATCTCATATATTCCTTGATATTATGCAGTTTTATTAAAGAAAATATAATACTGCATGTCACTAAATAAAGCAATACTATAACCCGTAGGAAAGATTTACCTTTAATTCTGCCTTCAAACGTATTAGTTTATGGACCTTTCTCCTTGCTATAACCAGGACAATATTATTAAAGTAATAAATTTCCTTGGTATCCTTCAAAAGTACATATATTTGTATATAAACTAAATTCCAGTACTCCAGGCTTCATCTATAATTTATAGCTAAATCAAAATAACTTCCCAAATGAATATCTTTCCAGAAATAGGGAATTTTAGCACCTTTTCCTATATGATATCATATACACGAGGATGCAATTTAGCAGGTTCTGACAGATTCTGGAGAACCAGTAGCGGAAACTTTGAGTAAGAGAACGGAAAATACCACCTCTGGCTGTCCCCAAAATGGGGTGGGAATAGAGATTTTGTAATATTCTTCCCTGGAGTGGGGTGAAATGGAGATTTTGCAGTATCCTTCCCCTGCCATGCCCACCAAGCCACACCCACCAAACCAAACCACGTCCACCAAGCCATGCCCACAGAACCGGTACTAAAAATAATTGAATTCCACCAATGCATATACAGTATAGTATAATCTGCTATAAGTGCTTCCAACCAAAATGAAAACCATGTACGAATGGATCACATTCAGATTCAGTATTTATCAACACAAAAGTTAGTTGAATCCCCAAATTCTTCATCCTTAATGATAATTAACACCAGGAGCATTTAAATAAATCATGGGTGTCCAGCTTTTGGCTTGTCTAACCCACACTGGGTGAAGAAGAATTGTCTTGGGCAATATAAAATTTATAATATTGTAATTAACATATCTAACAGAACAACAGAGGTGGAAGGAACCTTGGAGGTCTTGTAGTCCAACTCCCTGCTCAAGCAAGAGACCCTATACGATTTCAAATAATAGCTATCCTATCTCTTCTTAAAAACCTGCAGTGATGGAGCATCACAACTTCTATAAGCAAGTTGTCCCACTGGCTAATTGTTCTCATAACAACTTCTAGATTTGTCTTTGGAGATTCTCAAACATTCAGGTCATGGTTGTCCCAAATATGCTTTTTCCAAAAGGCAGCTTTTGATTTTTTTTGTTTTGAAAATATTTTGCTTCTCAAATGAGAAGTAAAATGTTTTCAAAAGAAAAAAAACTCCAAGAAAATTCAGTTGCTTTTGGGAGGAAAAAAACCCATTCTAGATTTCATTCTGGAATTGATTGGAAGTATAGTTTTGTTTCTTCTACAGAGTCTCCAAAAGAGGTTGTTGTTGTTTTCTATATTGGAAAGGAATCACCTTTTAAAAAAAGGAAGATGGACACTGTCTGGAGGACTGATTGTTCATGTCTAACTGAGTGATGTGTGTGTTTTTTTTTTCTTATACCAGGAATCTGCAGTGAAGACATTGATAAGGCAAAGTAAAATGTCTGCAGAGGTAAGAAGGGACTTATTGTCTAGTGGACTTATTGTCTTAAATTTGCTGAAGATAAAAATGAATTTAATGGGATTCATTTCATCCTATATTTGATTCATACTTTACTTTTAGAAAAAAAATGCTTAGATTCTTTCTATGAGAAAATGAAACAAGGTTAAAAAGGGAAATGAAAATAATTGTCCTGTTCTAATTTTACTAACTAAAGTCTTCCTTACTTTAATAAGACCAAACGTATGTTGCTACTAGTATAACAGAACTGACCTTTTCAAAACTGAACTTGAAAAAAAAAAGATATTTCTCCTGTGGGAATACAACCCCAGTGAAATGTTTCTTTGTTCTTATGCCTGCTTCCTCTTTGCTTTCAATGACGTCCCAACTTGACAGCAATTAGTATCATCAAGAAAGGTTATTCTAGACATTATTTCATTTTTAACACAGTAATAACATTTTCTGGGCAATTGGGCACATTCTCCAATAAGCAATTGCAACTAGCTACTATTTCTATTTTCTAAGATGGCTTTCTTGTCATTAAACCAAGGCTGATACATTGCTTTGTGGTATTCTAGCTATCTTTACATTTTTTTAATATATAAAACATACAATCAGACAGAGAAAGGAACATAATAGGTGCAAAAACACATTGACATTCAAAGGCATCATACTATTTGTCCTTACTTCAAAACACAAAGTCCTCACTGACTGATGGTTCATTCAGAAACTGTTCAAAATTATGACACTGCTGAATGAAGACTCGGAGCCATAGTTATGGCCATTGCAACTCCCCCTGTGGTCACATAATTTCTGGCTGGGTGCTTGGCAAACAGTTAGTACTTACAGTACTTTGCAAAGCACCCCATAATAATATCAGGTTCCCTACTGACTTTCCTAGAAAGTCAATGGGAAAGCCAGCATGAAAAATTGTCATTGCTAAGAGGACTCCCTCTGGTTTCTGGATGATGGGTGAAAAAGTTCCATCCCAAAATCCAAGCTGGAGTTTAGCATAGAGCATTTGCAGAATAGGGCATTTGCAGTCAGTCCTCCAGAAACCAGAGGGAATCCTCTTGTCTCTGGGACCTGGCTGCCAACACTCCATGCCACAAACACTCCATGCCAAAATCCTGTTTGGATTTTGGTACAAATGCAGCACTGGGTATTTGCAGACAGCCCATAGAAATGAGAAATAGTCCTCTGGTTTCTGGGCGCTGCCTGCAAACACCACCTGCTGCAAACACTGTGTCAAAAGCCAGTCTCTTTGAAAGTGAAAGGACTTCCTGGTGGAGGAATTTGACCCTGCAAGAAGCTGAAGCCTTCCAGTAGGAAACTCTTTAACTGTGAGGTCTTCCACAGATGCCAGCTTGGACAATGAGGGAGGAGAGCTGCAGAGGAGTGTCAGGAAGTTGCTGAGGGTTCTGAGCCAAGAGTAAAGTGGCCAGATACAGTGGAGAGGTCACTGAAGGGGTGACCAGACAAAGGGTCAGCTGAAGAAGGAAAAGGAGAAGTGCAGTTGAAGTTGGAGAAGTCAGATGCCCAACTGGAAGTGCAGGTGGTTAAGGTGCATAGCTGCAACTCAATGAGGAGGAATTGCCTCCTCCACAGATCTGTGGACATGCATGGCTGAGAAGAGGCAGGCACAACGGGATTCAGCAAGGCTACTTGGGAGTCTGCACCCCCCCCCCAATGAGCTGCACCAGCAAGCACCTATTTAATCAGATGTGCGGAGTTGGGCTATTGGAAACAACTTCACATTTTCTTGTGGTGCTTCATCCTTGTGTTTGTGGTTTTCTCAACTCTGGATTATGCTACTATTGATCATGTGTTCTGACCTTGGATTTGTTCATGGATTTTGGGCCTTTGTCTTGGACTTCATGCTGGAATTGGACTATGGACTTTGTGAACTTTGCATCTGCCTTTGCCCTCAGACTTGGTAGTCTTGTACCTTGACGGAGCAGTGTTGGAATTCCTAGGATTTTGCAAGTGGATATAAGTGGAATACACTTTAGGGACTTGGACTTTCATAAATCCTTTAAAACCTTTGTGTATGTCATGCGCGTGGACTGAAACAGGACATTGAGAATGAAAGGGCTGCCCTCATGGGGTTGTGTCTCACTAGCATGCAGCCATCTTCTCCATCTGCTTAATGAGCCAGGAGTTTGCTTAACGACTGCAACCAGGACTGCCAGGATTGTAGTTGTTGAGTGAAGCAGTCAGATGACATCTCACTTAATGACTGCTTCAATCATTGATCAAAGATTCCATTGTGGTTGTACTTAATATACTTAATGTACCTGCAATTATCAAAGGGTTTCCATCTCAATAGTTCCTGAAAAAAGCTTGCAAATTTATTGTCAGGCCTGGAAGCCATCTTTTGCATTTTTGCCTTCAGGCCTGCCACATTTACTACTGTGGGAAATTGGGAAGGAGGGTTGTATGGAGCATGGGTGATATATAGTCATAATAACATTCCTTTCTCAGAGAGTCAAGGACATCTTATCCTGCACTGAGAAGGCTGGAACTGGGAGGCATTTTCAGCTGGGAGGATGTTTTGATTGAACCATGTGATGGACTTGTGGGTATTGGGCAGTGACTTGAATTTTCCTTTCAGTGTGGAAAACCTGTAAACTTTCAGATCCAGGTTTTCCCAGATGTGCCAATATGACATCTCTAATAAAATGTAACTTTGAGGAAACTCAAACCTTGGAAATTTCTTTCATTGGGGTGTTACTTGGAACCCTGACATTTATCATTCTTCAAGTTTCCACTTTTGAAATTTTCTTGTGAATGAGGTTTAAAAAACTCACCTTGAATTTAAATTTTGGATTGAACAAAGAAAAGAGCAGCTTCATTAGAATAAAGATGCTTTTTGTCAGACATTTTGAGACATTCTCTTAACTTTGTGCCTTCTGTTACTTCACTTATTGATATAACCTCCTTTTTGCAGTTCTTTCAATATAGTTGAATTTCTTTCAACTACAGCGTATTGCCAAATTTGAAGGCTGATGATGCCATGATATTATCAGTGTCATAATTTTCTGCTCCACAGAAGAAGAAAATATACAAAATAGCAAAGCATGTTTAAGATAAACTTAACTCTGTTTAATACTTTCCCATAAAAAGGCCTGGGAATTCTAAGCACTACAATAATGTGTGTTATAATTCTACATTCTTTACATTATAGCCCCTTCTGTAGCTCTTCCTATTGTCTCAAATAATTATGTGACAACCTTCCCCCCAATATTGTCTACTCCAGTATATCATCACACAACATTTGGTACTTTATTTCTTTTGAATGTACCAAATCACACATCTCTGCTAAGAAAATACTAACTCCCTGTAAGTCAAATTTCTTCTTCTGCCACTCCCACATTGATAATTTACAAAATTATGCCATTAAAATGTTATAAGAAGTTTGTAAGAAAGTATGGAAACTACAGCACTGGTTAAGTGGCTAGAAAGTATAAGAACATTCATGTATACTTGGAGATTTGCACAAAGGTAATGCTCAAACTTTGGAAATACAGAACTCAACAATGCATGGAATGAAAATTGTGAAATATAAAAATTGGATTCAGATGAAGCAGAGGACTAGACACCACAATACTACCATCTAATGGAGATTAGAAAGGAAGTTCTAAAATGTTGTTTTTTGATTTCTTGATTATAAAATGGATAGAAAGAAAGAAATAAAGAAAGAAAAGAAAAGAAAAGAAAAGAAAAGAAAAGAAAAGAAAAGAAAAGAAAGTGTTCTCTGCCACCTCATTAGCCTCTTGAATAATGCATAATTGTTAAGGAAGGAATAGAATAGATATCAAGGCTATAGGTTTCCCAGTTGTAAAACAAGTTTGTGAAAAGTGGACTCAGAAATAGTAAATGACAACAAAGAATTATGTGAACCACAGTGATAGAAGAAACTATCTGAAGCTGGAAGAATAATAAACCTTTCAATACTAGGCAATGAAAACTGTCTAATGGAAATATTAATTATAAAACAAAAGTTAAATATTTTGAACATATACTACAAATGCAAGACTCATAAGAGAAATGCTTGATGCTTAAACAATTAAGCAGTCTTAGATAAAAGATAGAAGAGGAAGTAGCTAGATGCTATCATTGATTACACAAGTTTGAACTTACAAGAACACAAATAAGTATTAGCAAATTGATATCCATCAGGTCAAAAGCAGCTGTAATGACAGACTGACTGAACAACAAGACTTACATATGATAGGAATTCATTGAATTCATAGAATGATATAAAACTTTTTGGCATACACATGCTTTTTCAAAACTGGAATAATCATATCTATCAAGTACATATTTATAATTTTGCAGTCAGGTTTTGTAATAGTAGGAGCTTCTATGACCTTTTCAAGAGTACTATAATGTATCATGTAAAACAATCCAAATGGGATGACATATATTGTCTGATCATGAACTAAATTATCTTGAGTAAGAATTTGAAATATCAAAACTGATGTATATTGAGACAATTGTGTATCCTCTCTTGCCCTCCATGTTTCCCTTTTTTGCTATAGTTTTTTTTATTTTCACACAGGGTATCTCAATGACATTAATAATTGATTGGTTAGTAAGTAGACATATTTACACAGTTGTTTCATTGACAATATAACGTGAACTAAGCACTCAGTCTACTGAACAAAGAATGAGGAAACACTAACATTAAATATAACAATCAGTGCTTATGGGGAAAAAACTAATTTCATCGTACATAATTTTTTGACATTTATGTAATAGATATATTGCAAAAATATATGGAAGCAAATATATACTGCATAATTTCTTCAAGCAATTATCTGTTGTCTGTTGTGAATGAAAGTATAATTGAAATTCTTCCTGATATTGGAGTGAATAAATTCTTTACATTATACTGCACATTAGGTTCAATTTCATGGAGAAATAAAACAAGATGGTTGCCTTTACATTGGGGATGTAAAATGAGGTAACCTCATCACTCTGGCCACTTCTGCATAGCACCCACATGTTCTAATACAGTCACATATGATTCAGTTAGCCATAACTAATGGTTGTTTAACCACTGGGGCATTAAATAGATTTTTAATTTAGTAGGATTTGTACATCAATCAGATCTGACACTTTGAGTTCTTGTAAGCACTATGCATTGGCAATTTATTATTAAGAAACAATGAAAAATTGTCAAAAAGATTTGATTGGGTTAATGCACAAAATTAGGAAATGGGGAAGTTATTTGGTGCATGTCTCTCTGAGGAATGGATGCTTGCCACTGATTAATTTCTGCAACAGAAATAACAGTCAAAACATCATCAAGATGCAAAGCTGATTTAGCTTATAGAAGAAATGTTTGCCATTTTTCCCAGCATTTGAACCGCATCATGGACTACAACAGATTTTAAATTAGGTTTCTTACATCAAAGACTCAACCATCTGCCTATTAATATATTTCAGTTTGCCAGCACTGACTGAATATTCCTTTTATTAATAAGTAGCCACAAAACATACAAGTATGAGAGCAATCTAAAATGTTATGTTGCTAAATTTTATTTATTTTATTTATTAGCATATTTATAAATCGACTAAGATTCCAAGTGCGGCTATTAAATTCAGAGAGAGAGAGAGAAAGAGTTATAAGACATTAATCAACACTTGTCTTAATACAGTTGAAACACTAATCAAACCCAACTAGGAATGAGATATTAGAGGCTCAAAAGCATTCAACGAAATATTAAAAGTAGTTTTCAAACATCCTTATAAAGACAGTAAAAATGTGCCTTTTAATCAAAGAATGGAACTATTCAGGATGATAGATACATTTCCAAATACATGATATTCCATAATTATGAAAATATCCAATCAGTCCTTTGTTAAGGTCTGTTCTCCCCTACATTGTTCCCATATAGAAGAACACAAGTTAGGTTCTTTTCAAAATATATCAGTGTTTGAAGTGGGATTTGTCAACAGAGATATTCTAGAAAGTACTTCAAAACCCAGCTGTTTATGACTGCATAAATCATCTTTAATGCCTTGAAATAGGCTTTGAAATGAATGCCAGTGGAGATCATGAATAGCTAATATAATATGACTCAGATTTTACATGCTATTCAGTCACCAAGCAAAAGCAGGAGAAGCTTCCGATCAATCTTCCAAGGGCAATCTCAGATAGTATATATTAATAGAGTCCAATTGTGAGATTGTAAAGACACATTTTTCAGTATCTTATGGAAAAGGAATCTTTATTGAGATCTACATCCTCTGCCAACCTATTCTGATGGCAATAGTTGATGCCAAAACCAAAATTTGTAATCACTTTTCTCTCCTACTTTCTCAAGCCTATTCATTTCTAATGTGGATTCTCTTCTTTCCTTTCCTGCTTCCAGGAGTGCCGAAAGCTTGAATGATTACTTGTCTGTAAGTACTTTTTATACTTAGACCCACAAGCTGTTTTATGGCAATGTTGTAGTTTTTCATCTTGGTAGATTGCACCAGGATGCAACTGCAGCGATATTTATGTATGTAACTGATACTATGGACTATTTTTCTTGATGCATTTTGTCCAGGCTGGAGGTAAGATACATCAAAGGGATTGATGCCTGGGGTGAATCGCTTTCTGATTTGAATTAGGATTAAAATCTTTCCTATAAGACAAGCATTGAAGATTTGAGACTTAAGTAGGATACGACTGGGGAATAGACAATCATTAATGGTATGGAAAAAGTGAATAGGAAAGCTTTTGTTTATTCTCAAAATATTGAAATCAAGCAGGGGTGGGCTGCTGGGGAATCGTAGGGGTTCGGGAGATTCTAGCTAAGATTCTGTGCAGTTCGGAAAACCCCCAAAATCTACTCCTGGATTAGCATCCACCACACTCCTCTCAGGAGTTCCCATATGGCCCATTTTGGATGCAGGTAAGTGCAGGACATGCACAGAGGCTCGGGGAGGGCAGAAAATGGGCTTACCAGAAGTTCAGGAAAGTCGGAAAGGGGCCCATTTCCAGCTGGGGGCCATTTTCACTCCAGAGCCTCCAGAACCTGGTGCAGGAGGCTGACTAGGCCATGGCCACCATGGCCACAGCCACCCAGCAACCAGGCAGAGAACCCCTTGCTAAAAATTTTGAAGCCCATTGCTGAAATCAAGAGATATCCAATGAAGTTAGCCCAAAAGAATTTAGACACAGACAAAGGAAGCATGCAGTTCATAATCACTATGGGATTCATCACTACATGATGGTATGGTTATCATTAATTTGAATGGATTTTAAAAGAGACTGAATAGATTCATAAAAGGGCAGATCTGTGACGGGCTATTGATATGAAGAGCAATTCCTTCAAATAGTGATTGAAGCAGAAAAGCAGCACGAGACAGGTGTGACTTTTTCCCCTGCTTAGAAAGTTCTCAGAAGGGTTTCACTGATCACTTTGAGAAACAGCTTTCGGACTACGATGGCCATTACTCCATACCCCAATCCAACAAGTTTGTAGAATATGTTCTTAGGCTGAAAGAGTACCTGACTGCAGTAACACAACAAATGGGAGGAAACAAACCGAAGCATCATTCAGATAAGATAGATAAGATACTATTAAATGTATGGTTTAACTGATCAGAGGATGTTTTCAGTGTATTCTGGAGGAAGTTGCACTTCAAATGATATAAGCAGATTTGTAGGTTGGAGGTGCTTATTGAAAAGCCTTTGACAATAGAGGATGGCATAACACATACATCACTTTAGTAGGCTTTCCATATTCAGTGGGCAAGCACAGAAAAGAACTGTTCCTGAGTTACCACCACCCCTTTTGTGCCTCTGAAGTTCATCATAGACTATGAGGAACAATCATTTCAGGTTTTGTGGTACCAAGTTGTGGTGAGAAGCCAGCTTGGCCTTTTGTGACACACCTTGAGAAGTGTGCAAGGATATCGTATAACAGGTTGGTAAATTGGTAAGTCAAACTACTATTCTGCACTTACATTGTGGTCTCCTGGTTATTGTAACAATGCCATACACCAAGGGTGTCAAACTGGTGGCCCACAGGTCAGATGCGTCACATGCAAGCCACGCCCACTACAGCTCCATGAAGGGGAAAAATGTCACGAAACGTCCCGTGACAGTAATGTGACACCACAAGTATAACACCCATGCCATATGCTAATAATAACACCAAGTTGTGAAGTGCTTTATTGTTAAAGATGCATGTTGAACAGCAGCAACAACAACAAAAATTGGAATCAGCCAAACATCTGGTGTGTGTTTCCTATTATGTTATTTAAAGATAGCTTCACAATGCTAATTCATGCTTAGAATATCCACAAAAACAGTATACATAGGTTATCCTTGAAGAAAGTTCAAAACCTTTAGATAGTACAAAATGTTGTGACAACAGTCTTCACTGAAATTAGGCATTACACCAGTTCTTTATTATCTTCAGCAGCTCCCAATTTGTGAACCCACTTTGAAATTTTAAGTAGGAAGTGATGTATTTATTTTTAATAAATGAGCAAAAAAATGCTAAGCAATATCAGGAAGAATTCCTGATCCGCAATAGATCTTAATAATTCATAAATATTAGGGACCCTTGTACCAAGAAGATGACCAGCAAGAGGCCTAAATTCAATTTTGCAAACAACAATGGAAAGTAAGTAGATAGCTTGTAAACTCTTAGCTGATCCAAACAAAGGAAGATAATTACTATTTTCAAGACATGGCTGATAAAGAATTCCTAACCAGAAATTCAACATAATAATTGAAGAAGTATTATCAATATACATTGATTCAACTCTGTTTCAATCACAAGAATCAGAGTAGAATCTGTGGTAATCCAATATTTTGAATGAAGTGATTAAGTTAAAAGTGACAAAACCAGAGCAGGGTGGTTACTAGGATTATGTACTAGGACTGATTTTCTACCACGGAAATTCATTGGATGACATTTGCTCACTCAATCTCTCAGTTCAATGTACGGTATGTCCCATAATTTTTGAAGAAGTGGGGGGATGGAGAAATGTTGCATTTTATACTATCTCTGAAGAGAAGGGATGAATATATGAATAAATGAAATGTTTTAAAAATAAAAATCATAGGTAGCTATGACAAACAAACACACAAAGATATAAACATGAAGCTAAGTGGAAAATATTAGACTATGAATGTGAATAAGACCTTCAATATAAATAACTCAGTGAGCTTCACTTTAAAATATGTATAGTTCTGCACTTTCTTACTTTGTGAGAAAAGTAAGTTCTTGACTATTTTGGCTTATCAAAACATCCCTATTTTGAAATGCAAATTCAATTGACATTGCATATGGTTCTATTTGTAACTACTGCAATTTAATCTTGGAATGAAAAATTTACCATTGCAAATCAGGGTCTGCTTTGGCTACAGTGAACACTTTTTTGTTTTTACTAGCTTTGATAGGCTTACATATTACAAAAGAAGTTTAATGAAAAATGTAAATTTCACAAGGCACCTGCTATTTTGTATATTTAATTCAAAGCTAGACAGAGAAATTCATTGCTTTTGAATCATTATCATGATTGCATCATTTGCATATGCTTGTGTGTATGTAGATAGATAGATAGATAGATAGATAGATAGATAGATAGATAGATAGATAGATAGATAGATAGATAGAT
>JANHFT010002466.1:69631-82278 GCA_032467955.1 Pseudoxenodon macrops
CTCCCATTTTGCCCACAATATAACATGCATAATAGAATAGCTGAAAGTGTGGCAGGCCAAAACGCAGGCCTGACAATGACAGCCTCTGGAGGTTCTGTAAGCCCTGGCTGAATCCCAGCCTCTGGCACCGAGTCTTCTCCAGCCTCCTCACTGTCCGACTCTGGTGCCAGCTGCACAGGCTCCTCACTGTCTGAATCAGTCACTAGCTGCACAGGCCACTGGCAGGCCACAACACAAGGAAGTGAAGGCATAAATTTTGGATTAAAAAAAAACCTTTAAAAACAGTGTTGAGAAACAAAGGGGAAACCCATAGGAGTACAAAGAAAATAAGGAGTGGTGATTGGTAATAGCAAAAACCCAACAATTTGGATTGAAAAGATTGAAAAAGTGGGGTAGTTTGAGATATCGAAATAGGAGCTTCGAGATGTACTGTGTATCGATTAAAATAGACTACTAGAAGAGCGATGAATTCTAAACTTTGAATCACACCTCTGAATTTTTTTCAGAATTTGGATAACATTACAATTATTTGGAATATATAACTTGTTTACAGAGAAGATTGCTAAGAAGAACTACTAAACTATACTAGAGGCACCATGTTGTGGAATCTTTTAATAGATGGTATGACACAGTAGAAATAAGTTGGAAAACAAGACTGATGTAAGATTGTGTGGTACTGACATAAACAAATGAATGAAGAATGAATGAAGAAAAACTTAGATATAAGCAAGGGATAAGAAATAAGTGTTTATAATTAAGGTGAATTGGGTTTGGGTTGTGAGGATTTGGGCAGCATTTACATGGCTGGGATGACTGCAGGATCCCTGGCTTCCAAGGTAGGTGAGGCCCAGAGAGGAGGCGCTGTGAGGGAGCCCATTTCTCACATTGGCTGTGCAGGGATTGCCAATGCAAAGGCCAGGCCTCGGGGTGCCATCCTGAGCAGGCAACAAGCTGGAGGTGGGGGAGAGTTAGTCTCCTTACCCAGTTGCCTGCCCTCCACTATTTTCATCAAGTGTTTGTGTGTGTGTGTGTGAGAGAGAGAGAGAGAGAGACAGAGAGAGAGAGAGACAGAGAGAGAAAGAGAACTCCCCTCCATCATTTATCTTTCTCTCTCCCTCCCTCCCTCTCTCTCTCTCTCTCTCTCTCTGTCTCTGTCTCTCATTCTCTCTCTCACACACAGTCATTTGATCACTGAAAGGGACAGGCTGTGCTTTGGTTCTATCGTAAGCACGCACTTCCCACAATTGCCTGTCCTTTTCTCAAGCAGCAGCAGCTGGGTAGGGGGGCAATTCTGCCTCATTGTAGCAGGAGCCTAAGCAACACCCTCAGAGCACAAGGTGTGGTCACCCTTGCTCCACAGCCAGAAGATGAGCTGCAGAAGAGAGGGGACCTCAACTGCAAGGTTGCCTAGCGCTGTGGGCAAAGCTGGGGCTTGCAAGAGTGTGCTGGAAATATATCCAGGTGCCCAGAGAGAGGGAACTTTTGGCCCTTATTCAATCAGCTGATCAGTGGGTCAGGGTTAAGGGGTCCAGCAGCCTTGAGGTGACCAGGGAAGGGAAGGGCTGTCTTCTCTGCTGGCCATGCCCACCCCTTCACTAGGACTTATTTTTAGGACATGTCATATTTTCAGGGAAACATGGTACTCTTTAACAAGCAATTTGGCTTCAGAAAAAAACTGTCCTGCAATCTGCAACAATTACATTGCAAAAACATATGGACTTCAAAACTTGACCAGGGTAAAGCAATAGATGCAATTTATATAAACTCCTATAAAGCCTTTGATTCAGTGGTACATGACAAACTACTTCTAAAACTAAAATCTTATGGCATTTCCAGATTCCTGCATAAGTGGACAGCTGTGTTCCTATCAAACAGGCAACAAGTAGTCAAAATAGGGAACATCATATCTAACCCTGCACCTGTTAACAACGGTGTCCCCCAAGGTAGCGTTTTAAGACCTACACTCTTTATACTTTATATAAATGTTCTTTGTGATCATATTATAAGCAACTGTGTTCTCTTTGCTGATGATGTAAAACTATTTAACGCCACTGATAATACTGCTGTCCTACAAAAAGACCTTTTTGGTCAAACAATTGGTAACTCCAAATCTTAACCAACAAATGCTCTGTCTTATACATTGACAAAAAAAATCAGAACACAAAATACAAGCTGGGCGGATATGAACTAGAAGATGACTCTCACTCATCTCAAATGATCTAAGTCCCAGAGTTCACTGTTCACAGCATTGTCAAAAAAGCATTAAGAGTTGTTAGCCTAATCTTGCGTAGCTTCTTCTCTGGTAATATTGGACTGCTAACTAAGGCATGCGAAACTTTTGCTAGACCAATTATTGAATACAGCTCATCAGTCTGGAACCCACACTATATATCGGACATTAATACAATCAAACGAGTCCAGAGATATTTCACAAGAAGAGTCCTCCATTCCTTTGCTCAAAACAAAATACCTTATACCACCAGGCTTGAAATTTTGGGCTTAGACAACTTAGAACTTCACTGTCTTCAGTCCAACCTAAGTGTAGTACATAAAATCATCTGCTACAATGTCTTTCCTGTCAGAGAATACTTCAGCTTCAACCAAAACAATAGAAGAGCACACAATAGATATAAACTTATGGTAAACTACTCCAAACTTGATTGCAGAAATACGACTTCAGTAACAAAGTGGTCAATGCCTGGAATGCACTAACTGACTCTGTGGTTTCTTCCCCAAAACCCCAAAACATTAACCTTAGACTGTCTACTGTAGACCTCACCCCATTCCTCAGAGGTCTTTAAGGGGCATGCATAAGTGCACCAGCACGCCTACCATCCCTGTCCTATTGTTCCCATTTATCCAAATCCATCTCATGTATTCATAATCTTGTTTATACTTGCATCTGTTTTCTAATGTATGCTTGACAAAAATAAGTAAGTAAGTAAATAAATAAACAAACAAACAAACGGATGAACAAATAAATAAACAAACAAACAAACAAACAAATAAATAAATAAATAAAATTTTAGTATTTAATGACTATGGGCCTTATGGCTTAAGGATTGATATAATAGTATAGTTAGGCCATGTGTAACTGACAAATTGGATGCCAAATTGTGATTTTAATATAGATTTTATCTGTTATTTACTATTTTATTCTAAAATTTTTAACTGGATATTCCTTGAGTGTTTTTATTTGTTCTTTCTCTGGTCTTTGACTGTAATAAACAATCAAATCACAGGTTTGATTTGTATGTACGTATATGTACGTATATGTATATGTTTAATAATAACAACAATAACAATAATATTTGTTGTTGATAGGATGACCTGTTTATGAAATTATCCCATTATGAAAACCAGCAAGAATGTTCTGGTTTCAAAAGTCAGTTTTAGAAGAGGTGTGGTGAAGTGGTTAAGGCATCACTCTAGAAAATTGGAAATGACCAGTTCCCGCCTTTCTGAGGGACAAAATTAGCTAAGTAACCTGGGCCATTCTTTTTCTCTCAGCTCTAGGAAGTAAGCAGAGGCAAACCACTTCTGAAATCTTGCAAAAGGGACTTCTTCAGCCAGTTCAAGACTGACTTAAAGGCACCAAAAAACTCTCAACCAACCAACAACAATGAACAATGGAAACTATTTTCTAAGGCCATAAAAAAAGATTACTGTTAGGGAAAATATTATTTTGGAGATTCATCCCCATTCTTGGCAGTCAAGAAAAATCTTAATTCACCTACAGTTTTTATAGAAATGTCTTTAACATGTTTCTTTAAATGTGTTGTCTTAATATTGTATGATAAAGTTATTATTTGATTTCATATTTCTCTGTAATTCTATAGTTTTAGAAAATTGCCCCCTCCTTAAATAATGAAAAGAAATATGTACCTATAACAACTAACTGGATGAAAACATATTCTTTGTGTGGATCAGAATATAGAACAGAATAGAATTCTTTATTGGCCAAGTGTGATTGGACACGCAAGGAATTTGTCTTTGGGGCATATACTCTCAGTGTACATAAAAATACAAGACACATTTGTCAAGAATGATAAGGTGCAACATGTAATTATAGTCATAGAGTACAAATAAGTAATCAGGAAACAATATCAATAAGAAGTCATAGGATACAAGCAACAAGTTACAGTCCTGAAGTCATAAGTGGGAGGAGATGGTGATAGGAATAATGAGAAGACTAATAGTAACAGTAATGTTAAAATTTAAGGTTGAAGCTATGAGGGTTATAAAATGTCCAGACTTGCTTTGGAAGTAAGACAACCATAAATATATTGTAGCTTCAGTGCATCTTAACAAGAGTAGAATATAGGGTGACATAACTAAAATCATTCTTTATGGATGGGCTTCCTTTATTTTATTTATAGTGAATAACATTTGTTATGTCTCCTCTTCTTATTTATAGAACAAATTTTCCATGACCCCAAATGCATAGTTTTAATCAAGCTCTTAATTTCTTCTAGAGTGATTAAATTGAAGCAATATATGTACATTAATTAATTGAGGATGATGTTGAATAAGATCATTTATGAACATTAACTTTTTCCCCACAATAGAAGATAAACCAGGTCATGTTAATTAAACCTGTGAATGCATATGCATTGCAAATATTCTCTTTTGCACTCACTCACTCACATTTATACCAACAGCACCATCACACCAGCCTAAAACATAGAAAATAAGCAGTCCCTCCATTTTCTAAATCTTTTCAGGGTTTTATTTTCCCCCATATTTTTAATATCCACATGAAAATGCTAACACAAACCCATCAAAAATATACATTGTTACATGGACTGAGCATACTAGTAATATTAAAAGATGAGATACTGATAAATGCTATGTCTTTTCCCACTATTATTCCATTGTAAGCAAAGAAACTTAGATAAAAATGAAAAAATAACAAAAAGTAACTTTAAGTAAAAGCTCATGTTTCCCTACTTTTCTACTTAGGCCACTCAATCTATAAAAAGATCTTTGTAATTCTTTTCCACTCTACCATTGTAAGTAGTACATTGAATGCCACAGGCACCTTACCATTTCCTGAAACTGAAAACTGACATTACAAATAAGGATCTGTTTCAATGTCACTGCTGATAAAATGACATTCTCTTGTATAGCTTCTTAGTAAATGCCAAGGGACTAATTGTAGCAGAGTAGTTTTGTACCATATCTTAGGAATCACTTCATAATTCTCAGATAGAAACTGAAGCGCTTATCTTGTTAGATAAGCCTTCCAGACAGAATGAATAGACCCAATTAACATAATACCATTGGCAATTCGTTCTTATGCATTAAAGTATTTTCAAAAGAAAATGAAGGACATCTAAAACAGGGATGGGCAAACCTATGGACCACGGCATAATTTTGGGAGGCCTTTGGACTGTCTTCAAGGCTTCTGTAAACAAACCATTCAGATCTTTGGCTTCTTATCTTCTGTGAGGGGAGGGAGATAGAATTTATTTTATTGTTATATATTTGTGTTTTGTATTTATTAATCCCAATCCCAATTTATGAAGAAACTGTGTGACTTAGAATATGTCCAATACATCTGTTAAACAAAGCATTTTTTTAATGATAGGTCTATGATCACTATATCAGGTTTTTTTTAAAGCCATAACTATTCATCTGACTGATGCTAATATGGTCTATTGACAGGACTGGTGCTGCTTTGGGGCAAGGAAAAATAAAAAAAATGTAGATTGACATTCCTCTTTTTTAGCTTTTGCCCCTGAAGAGACAACATTTTGGAAATTGTAATGATATGTGAGAATGACGTTGACGGACAAGGGGAAGTGTCAGCCCATCCAACTAAACCAGTCAGAAAAAATAACAAAATGAACTAATTCTTATTTATTATAAGGTTACATTAACAGAATCTTTCAAGTTTGAAAGCACAAACTTCTGGCTACCATTTTTAAGTCCTTGGCCAATTAAGGTTGGTCCTTCCTAAGGTTCCTTTCTGACCATTAAGTTACTAGGGACTCCTGATTCTTTTTTTGTTTATTTCCTAGGTTGCATCTCTTCCTCCTATGCCTCAAGGTCACTCTTACATACAATTACAGAAATAGAGGACTCCTCTGTCTGTCGCTAGAATGTCAGGCAAGACATGAGATATTAAAAGACTGTGGAATACACAACTTCCCTGTAGTTAATGAAAGGAAGACACTTTTCCTGCTTTGTATGTTGCAAGGAGTCCCTGGTTTGGAAAAAGACTGCAACTTCAGGCTTGAATATTCACTATTTTCATGACAGGTTTTGGGGCCTAGATTGTCATTACATCAAGGGTTCCTTCATACCACTGCTACCCGGTCATCATGCTTTACCTCTATTTACAAAGCAGTCTTTGGTCAATAGTTACACAATTACAATTTAGCATCCCACTTTCACCAGTTTTGGGTTTCCCCACCTACATTGTAAAGATGATAGAATTTTAGCCTTCTCTGTCTATTTATTTATTTATTTGATTTAGCAATACCCAACTCCAGAATAAGTCTGTGCAACTTACATTATAAACATTTTTAAAGCAATAAACAGGAAGAGTATACATGCCCAGACATAAATTCCAAACATTTCATAAAATACATCAGAATGTCAACAAGCACCCTTTTTCAGATCCTTCTTCAAAGGCTTCCAGAATACCATTATGGTGGGAGCAATACAATCAAAATATTAATTTCTTGGGACATATTAGACATCCCTTGGAAGTCAAGTCAGTCTTGCATATCAATGTTTGTATATTTAACGATACTAGGAAAAGGTAAAAATATGTACAGCCATGTTAAAATGGAAATAAACATGAACTACCTGACAACCAGATGACTGAGGATGAGTACCTGCAGCAGTCCAATGTAGTCATTTGGTCTTGAATAGATTGTTGTCCCTGACCATGTTATCCCCATATGCATCACTGGGATGCTCTAAATTATGTCTTTGTGAAATCTGATATAGGAAAGAAGAGGAAAAATACACTTCCACAATGGAACAGCTCAAGATGACTCTAAGCTGCTTGCAAACAGGAATGGGAATGATATGAAAGTGACAATTACAATGTGTAATAAAAAGTGGCTATGGAAACATCCTTGTTAGAGAGACACGTGGATTTGTTTAGAAGGATCTTCTGCACAAGTTGCTATAAGTCTTCATGTACTCAATGAAAATTGAGTCAATTAATTCCAGAAGCTACTCAACTTAGCTTTCAGTCCAGATGAATATTGCAATTACCCGTTAGCAATGGGAATTTCATCTTTTACCTTCCATCATTGAGAAATTTTCCTTTCTCCTTTTTTAAATCAAGGAGTTATATCTTTTTCTACCAAATGGATGAATAGGTTTGTTATGCCCCTGTTAATAGCTAGCTTGCATTGTGGAGAAACCAAAGATTGAAGAATAGAGACTGGACAGAGCTCCATCTGCCATCTGTTTTTGCTTCTCCTCCTTTGGCTGGTTAGTAGGAACAGTGGTCAGCTCATACAAGTAGCCTTAATGGACATTTGCTAGATGACAGAGATGCTGCTATTTGTGGTACAGACATTAAAGGCATTAAAAGAAAGATAGAGAGAAACAAAGAGAAGACAGGATCAAGGAAAGAGAAAGACGGAGGGGGGGTATCCAAAATATAAAAGAGGCTCCATCCATATTGCATATGCCCTGCTTGCTGATGACTAAAGTCCCACCCACTATTGTCATGTAGCCTCCTACAGACTGGATCTCTTCACAAAATAAAAGTTATACTACAGATCTTGGCCAAAGGCATTAGTTATGGATTTGGCTACAGAGCTATGATCTCATCGAAGTATTATCCTGAACGTCATCATTTAGATACTATGTTTCTTTTATAAACTGACCATATTTACTCTTAATTGTTGTTACTGTCTATATTTTACTTTTAATTTGGACAGTCTTCTGTCATGTTTAACCGGTTTTCCCATATTTCCAGTCTTCTCCCTTCATTTGAAAGATATATGCAAGTATAATTTAAATATATAAATGGTGCAAGGTAATGTTTTCTAATGTGAATAAATTATCTAGGCCCAGCAGTTCCAGTTTTGATCATGATTTAAGTGACAGATAGGTATTGAACTTGAATTTTTTTTGCATAGAAAGCCTGGATCACAGAATTACAGCTATATGTGCAATGCGCTTGCTTCACATGATCCAAAGCTTGCATTTCCATTTACACCCATTTGATATACTTTCATCATTATCAAATTCTGCTCAGTTAAATGTCTGCCAGGGGTATTTTTGGTTAATGGAAATCAGCATTCTGTCATTCAGAAAACTCCAAAAGAAATTGATGCTTACAATAAGAAGTTTGGATTGTTTTTATGGTGACAGAATTAGTGAGTGATGGAGAGACTTTAATTCTCTTAGCTTCATTGGCTTCCAGAGCAAGTTTGATGAGTGATGCTGTCAGGATCACAATAGGATATTAAATGCAAATAGGAGAATATGAATATACACAAACTGAAGCTGATGTCTGCAAAATGTTTAAAATTGATCATGTAAGTAATTATTCCTAACCTTATATGGGCATAGTATATGCTTTTTTTGTGGTGTCCTATTTATGACAACATATTTTATTGCCAGCTCAATTATTGGCTTTTAATTTCTCAATTTTATGAGATAATTTGTACGGTTACATTTTTATTCAGCTTCAGAATGAAAAAACTAATTTAAAACTTGCAATTTGATATCCTCTAGCATAAGAAAACTTTACATTCTCTGTTTTTTCTTTTAATATGTTCATATAATATAGGAGAGATTCCCTCTGAATTGTAATGGCAAAACTAGTTTTGGGAGCTTATTAAATCATCGCCCTTAAAATATCTATTTTATTTCTCTGTGTAGGATGGCTAATAAGAAAAAGGGTCAGTCTTCTGCATTTTTTTTTAGCAGAAGAAAACTTCATGCATATACATTTCATGACCAGCTTTGTTGCTGAAATCTATGTGCCTTTTTTAACATCTTGCTTGAAGCTGAAAGTCTCTGCTGGTATATCTAATATGGGAAGAATCAACAAACAATTGTCTATAATCAGTCTTGAGGCACACCAATAGGTGTCATTAATAAAGCATCTAGAACATAGAAGGTCAAAATGTAAACCATGAAATCAAGTGAGATGAAAGAAATGGAATTAAAATGTAGAAGAAAAATAGGCTTGAAATTAAAATATGTCAGAAGAAGAGCTGTTAGAGCTGCAGCAGTTAGAATGAAGTACTGCAGGCTAATTCTGCTGACTGCCCATTGGCAGCAGTTCGACAATTCAATCCTGACCGGTTCAAGGTTACCTCAGCCTTCCATCCTTCCTTGGTTGGTAAAATGATGACCCACATTGTTGAGGGAAATATGCAGACTGTGTAAACTGCTTAGAGAGGGGTGTAAAGCACTGTGAAGCAGTATATAAGTCTAAGTGCTATTGCTATATTGTTTTATGACACTGAATATACTTTCACCGAAGGCATTTATACTTTTATAGCTTTTTCATTCAAACTGATTTTAACTAAATTAATTTTTTTTAGAATTTTGAACATACAAACTGTAGTACATCTCTATGATAAACAGTCTCACATGCTTGTAACACACACACACACACACACACACACACACACACACACACACACACACACACACACCAGAATCTTCTTTAGACCAGATATGACAATGTCAGAAGTGGAAGTTTTCTCTTAATAGTCTGCAGCTTTCTGAATGATTTCCTTGTCTTCTCTGAACAGGCTCCCCATCCCCCATTCCATTTAGTTTTCATCTAACCACAGAATGCATGCCTGATATCCATGTTTAACACTTTCCCTGAAATGTAACATTTTTCTGCAGTCATGAAAACTGGATCCAATCCTGTGTAAACCTTTCCTTTCCCTCCTAACTCTTTTTGAACCCATCCTTCATATTCTGTGTAGAATATTTGAAATGCGTTTATTTATCATATTTAATAGCCACCCATCTCACAGTAAAGTGATTCTGGGAGGATTAAAATAAAATCAAAAGTGGTAAAATCAAAATATTAAAACAAATGCAATTAAAATACATTGACCATATTATCAATAACAATGAAAGAACTGATATTAAAAACAATGCAGCAAATGTGTATCTATTATGGTGCAATCAATTACCAGCATCCTAGAATCAAAGAGCTAGAAGAGACAGACATCCATCTGGTCTAATCTTTCCTTAAGGCAGCACCATTCATCCACCTGTTCTCATAACCAGGGCCTTCTGTTGCTTGCAGTTAATCAAGCAGAAATGTGCAGTTGCCTCAATGACAAATGATCTGAGTATTTTCATACTATCTTGGTCACATAGAATATTTTCCTACCAGATTAATTATTCTTTCCTTGTCTATCAAGGAGGAGGCTGAAGACTTCTCTGTTGAACACATTTGATTGTCCTTGGTTTGCTCCTCTAAGGCAGGGCTGTCAAAATCCCAGCTTGTGGGCCTGATGTATCACATGCTGGCCACGTCCAGTTTAGCGAAGGGGAAAAAAGTCCTAATATGTCATGTGATGCCGCCGTAATGATTTGAGTTTGACACCCCTGCTCTAAAGCTTTCTTTTATATTTAGCTGTTAGATTACTGATCTGATAAAGACACACATATTTTAATGGATGCATGTGCCTTAATAAATTTACATGTAGTATTTTCTTATGAGGTATCACTGGAAAACAATTCTAAAGCAGCTACATACAGATATATTCCTTCAAAACATCATTTTTAAAGGATTTGTATAGCCTAATGTTTGGATTGCAACATGCTTGCCAGACGTAATGCTGAATGTTTTTATGTATACTGAATCTGCTGGTATAACCTTAGTCTAAAACACAGAACTTAGTTGATGAGTTTAGCTTCTCCCAAACTTCTTTATCCCCAGCTATATCTTCTCTCTTTGTTTATGCCTAAGTGTTGGAGTATATCATGGTGGCAATGTCACTTCCAGAAGATTATAACATCTTAGATGGCCCATGCTAGGAAAATGATCTCTCTTTATAAAGATTTTGATTTCCCAATGTATTTTCAGCATTATTTTGTTCCTATTTTTATACAGCCAGTAAATCTTAACCTCACTGAGGTAAAGGATTAACATTTGGGTGGGCTTGGCAAAAATGAAACCAATCAAGGTGCCTTATTGTTAATTAATTTAGGTGTAATTTAGGAATGACCAAGAATATTTATTTATAGTTCCCATAGACTGGGAAGGGAATGAGGAATTATAAGGAGGAAGTAATAATACCACCATGTAACCCATAGTAAAGTTGCCTTTATTCAAACTGTGATGGTCATGGATTTTTAAATGGAGAGGTTTGCATTCAATGTCTTCTATAAATGAATGAAGTTAATCTCTAACTCAGAATAAGATACATAACTGCTGTTGGGTTCCACTCAACACCCAAAATTATTTCACCCAAAATGAAAACCATAACAATGCTACTGTGTCATTCTGTTTTCAATAGTAATCTTTGAGAATTAGGATTTGCGGATTATGGTTTTTTTTCTCAGCATTTGACATTCAGAAGCAAAGTTTCTCTTGACAATCAGGTAAAATGAGGTATTTCTGGTAGAAACATTTCTAAAATGCTATAGCCCTATTTTTTGACTGATTTGTGAGGGTCAGGCTACAATGGCTGATCTGTTTTATAAAATAATAAATAGATTTAAAAGGGCTTTTTAAAATTCATTTTTATTACGTTTTATTTATTTATTTTTCTCATATTTATAAAGCCACCCATCTCACAAAAAACCAATTCTAGGTGGCATGCAGCAATCAATCATAATTGGATACGTTTATGTAATCAAAAGAGGTCATCCCTCTTCTAGGTCTTCCCTAAAACTAAGGACAAATTTCATGATAGTTAGAACAATTAATCAGTAGAATGACTTCTGTTCAGAAGTTGTGGGTACTCTTACACAAGGTTTTTTAAGAAGAGCGGGCAAACGTTTTGTCTGATATTGTATAGAATTTCCTGCTTGAGCAAGAGGTTGGACTAGAAAACCTCCAAAATCCCTTCCAACTCTGTTATTCTGCTAGTTTACTGCCACAAAGGGTTTTAAAAGTTAAAATTAGCATCTTGAGTTGAACCTAGAAGCAAACTGGCAGTCAATGCAGCTCATGGAGCAGAGATATAGCACGTGTTTTATTAGGAACACACATAACTGACCATACTGCTGCATTCTAAACCAGTTATATTTCCTGGATACTTTTCAAGTGCGGCTCCATATAGAGCACATTACAATAATCCAATTTGGAAGTGATATGAGTGACTGTGAACAGAGCTTGCCAGTCCAGGAAAGGACATGGTTGGTGCACAAGACAAAGCTGTGCAAAGGCCCTTCTAGACATAACTGCCACTTGTCCCTTGAGAAGAAATTGTGAGGCTAGGAGGATCCCCAGATTTCACACTGAGTCTGAGAGAGTGTCACTCCATACAGCATGAAAAGTGGAAAGTCCTAAAACCAGTAGGTCTCTAAAGCCATTCAGCCTTATCAGGGCTCAGCTGCAGCCTCTATCCCCTTTTTTAACTCCACTGTAAAAATATTTTATGTGTTATCTTATTGAATTTCACTGGCCATAGTTGTTGTTGTTGTTGTTGTTGTTGTTGTTGTTGTTATTATTATTATTATTATTA
>JANHFT010002466.1:82981-96461 GCA_032467955.1 Pseudoxenodon macrops
TGTTGTTGTTGTTGTTGTTATTATTATTATTATTATTATTATTATTATTATTATTATTATTATTATTATTATTATTGTTGTTGTCGTCGTCGTCGTCGTCGTCGTCATCATCATCATCATCATCATCAATATATAATATAGTTGACCTAGTCCATATGTACATAAAGATGGGAACTTTGGAATGCTTGCATTAGATTTTGAGTTGGTTGTTTTCACAAATGCTTTTATGGGAGTTTTAAAGGACTCCAGTGATTTTTGGTTAGATAAATTCCAATATCTAAACAACAACTTCTACCATAGAAGAAAGTTGTAACTAATAAATATCCAAGGTGAATTTTGTGTCCTCATATACCAAGAAATTAACTATGCAGTCAGGTATTCAGTTTAGATTTGAACCTTTGCCTATTCTGTTTTATAGAACATAAGCCATGTCCACATATAGCCATAATAGTTTAAGATAATTAATCTTTTCTCTGTTATGTTAAATATTTTGGCTAATTGATTCTCCTGTTTTAATCACCATTAGGCTATCCATTTTTTTATAAAGATATACCAACACTTTAAATAATTACAAACAGTTGTGGTTTTTCAGGAAAATATCTAGAAAATATCTTTTCAAACAAGCGGGAGACTTGACCAGCTTTTTCCTTCTTGTGAGTGTGTGAACCAACCTTTTACACTGAAATTACCCCCTCAGTGCTGAAAATGAGAGCCATCTGGACAAGCTTATATGAAGCCAATATCATGCAGTGCTAGCATTGTGATAATAATGACAGAAACACACACACACATATACATAGAGGGAGAGAAACATACCCTAGACCTTGCATTCTGCTTTCTATTTTCATCTTGTTTAATAATCCTTTAGAAATTGTTTATAAACCCTTGGCAAAATAATGTGAGCATACAGAGTGGAACATGCAATGGCCAGATGGCCTAAGGTCTTATAATTTAGTAGGCATATGTTTCAAACGTAATTGTGGATTGCTGTTAACAGAACTGTGGTTTAAGCTCTGGTGGATCCTGTTTGGCAAGAAGACTCTACAGATGTTGCTAATCTCTCCTGCTGTTGTCAAAGAATGTGTTGAACTAAAAATAGGTCTTATTAGCCCACTATCTTTATAAAATAATAAATACTTTTGGAGATTGGAGACAAACATTTACATTTTTGTAAATCCAAATGTTGATCATTTTTAAAAGATTTATATTGTTTCAATTTATCTTCCACCAAGTAGTGAAAATGTTTCTAAAACTCTTGGAAGCATTTTAGTTTAAAAGGCAAAATATTAAAAATTAATAACAATATATTGTGGCTAGTATGTTTTGCCCAATATGCAAAATTTTAATTTACTAAATTTTGTTTGTGTCCTGTCTTAAGCCTCTAAGAATACTTTAGATTATAACTATTTGTCTGTCTGTCTGTCATCTAATATCTATCTGTATTCATCTATCTGTCCAACCAATTAAAATAAACAAAACAGAGTTATTATTCAAGTCAATGAATGAGTAAAATAAGAATAACTGTGTAACCCTAATAATAATAGCATCTGTCTTTCAATTTTGGATGGATGCACAGACAGACAGAATGTACAATAGATTTATCGCTAGAAATAAGTGAATCAAGAGATTCTTATTTCTCAGTCCTGTTCATACCATCAAATCACCTATTCAACCAAGCTGAAAACAATTAATTACACTTTATATTCACCATATATCTGTGTGTGTATACACACCTATATCTACACATACATATACAGACACATACACACACACACAGAGAGAGAGAGGTTAAATAGAAGAGGTTAATTATTCTATTGCTAAAGAATTAAAGCATATATACAAAGATTGCAAAAAGTAATTCTCATAAATATTGCATTAATACCATAAGGAACATGATGTTTATTATTAGCAGGGAATTGTTTTAATTGAATTAGAATCTAGTTACAAATCCTGATAGGAGATAATATATACAAGTTTTCATTTGAAGCAAGCAAGCAAGCCCTGCATTATTTTTCACGTAAGACTTGACATTTTTGCAATCTTTGAACCCCATAGATTTTTTTTTTTGCTGTCTATGTACAATATTGTACTCTGTACCTATCCATTTAAGATTGATCAAAGAGGATTAGAAACATTGGGAAAAAGAGAAAGAATAAGTGCTTATAAGTAATATTTCAAGGTTTTACACAGCTGGTGAGCTCCATTAAAAAACAACAACTTAGTAGAGGAAAATTTATTTATTATTTATTTATTAAATTTATATACCATTATAAAATGGCATCTTCCACCTATAGAAGTACAGTATTTCCAGTTGAAAACAGGAAGCCCATCACTGTGGTTGTATAAGATAAATAAGCACAAATAAATTAAATTTCCTGTTTTCACATTTGATAAAATGGCAATGTTCTCGAGTGTTACACTGAAAAACAACCCAGATCTATCTTGAATTGTCATTTCATGTGGAAAGAAATGTGTGATATCTACAGCCACCTAACCCACATTATGCAATAGCCAGTTCTGTTGAAAACACAGGAAAAAATTGTGAAATTTAACAGTGTTTAGTAAATGGAAAAATTCTTTTGAAGTAAATCAAACAAATGAAACTAACAAGCCAACAACATTTTTATGATTCTTTTCTGCTAGTTACAACAAGCCTTCTTTGCAGAATTCTGAAATATTTCTATCAACTCCTACTGATGTCTCATATTTTGAAGAAAGGCATCTATCAATCATTTTAGTCAATTCAGTGTTACATAAACCTCTGCTTATGAAATTGCATTCTTTTAGCATGAATTCCTGTATATTGACGAGTTTCTCTCAAATTCTTAAACAGATTTCAAACACCTGCCATTAAGAGAATTTAAAAAATCTCTCTTGGGCCCTGAAGAAAAGCATAGTCATAAAGAATACTATCGGCATGGCTCAAGATGAATTAAAACTGGGCTTTTAAAAATCAAAAGTTTCTTTTTAGTGGTTCCAGAATATCAGTGTAATATTATGTAACTGCAAAACGATTCCAAAAAGTATAAAGAACATTGCCTAGCCTCTTCAAAGGCAGTGCAGCTGATGAGTAGATACGGCTTCAATCTAACAGTTTTTATGTCTGTCAGAATGAAAAATGACAGTCTTGGAAATATGTTCCCCAAAGTAAAACATTGAATGGAATGTAGCAGTGGCAGTCCTAACCTGTTGTTCCAACTCTTATCAAGTGTAAGTGCATGACTATTGAAGGAGATCCATTCCATGCTGCTAAATACTCTCCAATAAATCAACACCCAAGGAAATTCCATTTTCACCTTAATTGAACATGGTAAAATGACATAAAATAAAGTATTATTAAAATGAACATAGAGCATGATCTAAATAATAGTATAGACTTTATTGTCATTGTACATCATGTATACAACAAAATTGGTTTTAATCTCACTGGTATAATCCATGACAAAAAATACAATTGATTAAAATCCCCAGCCACAACAAAAGCGCCTTCAGGGTAAGTTTTCTGCTGCCTCTCAATGGCGTCATGTAACTTAGAGAGCACTGTGCTAACATTTGCATCAGGTGGAATATAGCCAGCAGTGATAACTATAACAGAAATCTCACTAGGTAAATAAAATGGCCGACAAATGACAGTTAAGAATTCCACATCTGGAGAACAGTGTGTATACGTAAGTCTGTTGTTAGTGCATTGTGTGTGTAAATACAAAGTTCTCCACCTTTGCTTTTACTGGAGTTGCTATTCCTGTCAAAGCAGTGTGTGGTGAGGTTAGTTAGCTCCACTGACTTGTCCAGTACAAGTGGATGAAGACAGGTCTCTGTGATGATCCTCACACAGCAGTCACACAGCAGTTTTGTGGACAAAGGGTCTAGCATTAGTTAGGAAACTGCTTGGTATTATATATCAAGCAAGGCTGGCAATAACTGAGGCGAGATGGTTGTTTCTGTCATAACAACCTTTATTTGCTAACGAGCTAACATGCGAAGAGGCAATGACAGAATTAAACAACAACAACTTGCTGTCTGACAGCTCTTTTATATGTGGCATGTCAAACAGGCTAACCAATAGGACGTTCTCTTGCCTTGCAATAGCTTCTTTGGCAGCCAATCAGACATGTCCTACGTCAGCACGCTACATGGTGACTTCAGAACACAACAGTTGGTAATGCTGATCTTTGAGGCTGATTCCGTAACTGAGCTAGCAAACCAGCTCTGCATCCTCACCTCTGCTTCCACTCTCTTCTCTGCCTCCTAAACCCAACAACGATCTATGGAGAACCTAGCAGTCTTATTATGTCACTCGGTATATTATGAGACCACTGGAAGTTGCTGGTATCTAGTCAACTAGAAGATCCAATCTTTAGTAACTCCCTGTGAATATAGACTAGTTTTTGTCTACACACTCCACTGTGACAAACCGCAGTGTCTATGTGTGCCGCCATCTTGGAATGAACAAACAAAATTAATTTTTCATTGAAGATTTCAAATGCGCGAATGAGCTTCAGGGCACAGAGAGCTTCACTGCTATGGTCTTTAGAAATTTGAATATTGACAAAGTTACAGGGGAGTGAAGTAATTATTTGAAGTTGTATTGGAAAAAGCTAATGCCAATAAAACTTGTAAAGAAACATATATAACAGTAGCTGTAAATAATAACAATTGCATAATGCTTTTGTTGCATAAAAATATGAAAATACACAGGCAATTCATATGGGAATAACTGCAGATTTTATTTTATTATTAATTGGAGGAGGCAGGAGAGAAGAAATTGTTCATACATGTATCACCCAAATGACCAAAGTTTCCAGGGATCTGGAAATCTGCACTTATTATTTAAACTCATTTTTTTTTAAAATTATATTTTAAATTATAAGCAGCCAGAAAAAGAAATTCCACTGAGACCAGAAACATTGTTAAAGATTTCAACATGCTCTCCGTCATACTCTCATCATTAAACAATGATAGCATTTCTCCTACTTTACATTAATGGTCCAATAGAATGCAGCCTGAAGCTGCATGAGATTCAGCAGAACAAGAAAAGTGATGGCAATGGGAAAAATACAGACATCTATAATAAATGAATATAAACAATGAATGTGTGGTACAATAATTCAGACTTTTCAAGGGTATTGCTATATCTATAGAAGAACAGAAAAAAGCAGCAACCAAACTTCCTTTTCTGACTCTGTTGGAATGACCAGTGGTCTCCTTGTTGTTTGAATTTCATCAAGAATCTAGAAACAGGCACTTTTGCAGCTTGAAATTTGGAAGAAGTGAGGAATTTTGGAAGAAGTAATATTGTTGCATCACCAAAAGGGGATGGAAGGAACAGTCAGTTCCTCCCATCCTCTTTTGGTGATGCAAAAATATGTTGACAACTGTATGCGCAAATAACAAATGGAAGTTTTGTTGCATGATCCCTTGAATGAAAAGGCAAACAGATGATTTTTAATTTAAAGCAAGGCAGTATGATATGAATCATTAGGCTATATTCATTACCAAGTCAAGTGCAAAGGCCTTTTTAAAACAATCTAGCTGTACAGCAGATGTTTGGGATTTCATTCTGTCCTCGGAAGTAACATAATTTTATTACAATATTTGGATCAATTTTATCAGTACATGTACATCTATCAAAAGTGTAAGAAGCATAAGTCTTAGAAACGGCTGCTAAAATTGCATAAGTGTTGGGAAACACATAAGCATTTAAATGTATACTGCATCCCAATTCTGATTCATAATGGCAAGAGTTTCTTCTTGACATCAACAACAGCTGTTTCCAACTACCACAATCTCTGGTCAGCTACCACTGACTATCAATGACAATTTCTGTGTTCATGTAATTGAACAGGTTCTGATCTAATGTAACAAAAGCCATGGATTATGGGATAATAAAGCAATGAAGTAGAATATGGTGATTGCCTCAAGCACCAGATGCTCTTCTCAGCTGTTTCTTATGAACGCCATGCTTTATGGAATTATAATCTGTGACTTTCCATATGTTGTTCTAACACATATCCTAGCACCTCTAATTAGTAGCAATGTTGGCTGGGTTTGCTGGGTTGTGTCATTTGGCAGCATCTGAAGGGCTGCTAATCATGCCCGCATGGATACAGTTCCCCTCTGGTGGACCTGTGGGTGCTAAGATAGTTTTCTGTCTTGCAGTGGAAGATGGATGCTGATCACAAATACAAAAACAAGACTCAACTGATCCCTGGGCAACTTCTATATACTCTTATTTTTTGGAGTATAAGATGCACTTTGGTTTTTGGGGAGGAAAATAGGGGGGAAATCCTACTAGGTATTCATCTGGCTACCATCCTTAGTCTGTCTAAATCTCATGTCTAAATCAGAATATACTTATTGTATATCATTTGAGCATGCACTAAAACTCCAAACTGATAAGAAAACATGGAGTTATATGATTTTATTTTCTCATCTGAAAACATCTGTGAGAAAATTAATGGGCTATGGCACAAACCTAGAAATTGTTCTAATAATCTTTTTATATCACATTTACTGTAAAAGTCACATCTAAGAATTAAATTCTTGCTTGATTTTTCCCTAACCGTGCTTTAAAAATCTATACAATATTCTGATCACATTTTATTTATATAAATAAAAAAATATGGATTTTCAGAGAAATAGACTGATTTATTCTGAGGTAATAAACTTTTTTCCTTTTAGATTTTTTTAAAAGATACAATGCAGTCACAGACAAAGTTCATAAAACACATTTTTCTACAAACACAATTTCTTCTAATGCCTCTTTAACTACTCAAATGGTATTTCATATGACCAAAATAAACCTGTCATTGCTGTAAAACTGAACTTGAATGAGAAGATGTGTCATTTGTTCTGCATTTATGTATGCCTTCCAGCAGTATCTGTGGGAGGCAAGGTCAAAAAAATCAAAATGGCAACCCCCAACAAATGCCCTTTTGCAATGTGTCATCACCTCTAGTCCATTTGCAGTGATAGCAGCAAAAAGTTCTTACTCTCCAAGTTGCCATTCTCTACACACATCACTCAGAGATCAGAGAATTAACGAAGTCATTTTAATCTTGAGGCAATAAGTGATATCTTGGCCTCAGTTCACCACCAATTCCACTCTGCTATTTAAAGCTCCTACATTTACATAAGTTAGACCAATTTGAAAGAATGTAAGTGTAAATGCACATGAATTTTAAAAAATACTATTTTAAAAAACTCCATTTTGACAGCCAAGGGAAAAAAAATCATTTTATAATTTCCATTCACAAGCCACTCTCCTTTAGGAATCTTTTTTATTCCCGTATCCATATTTAATTCAAAGTAAATATACTCACAGTTCTCCCTTGCATCAAAAATATCACATTATATCCCTAAAGAAATTATTATTTTGAAACAAAATGTTTTAAAGTCAGTATTTTTATAAATGAAAAACGAATACAAATGCTCTAGGGTCTGGGTTAATACTATTTGTTCATGGTACAACATAACTTTTATTTTGAATATTTTATCATGAATGATAAATCATCAATTTTGAGAGAAACACAAGCCTAGCTTATCTTCATTTTTTATATTAAACTGTTGTCCATAGTCCTGAATACTGAAAAGACTCCTACATCCTAGTTATTATAACAATATTGCTGAATAAGCAATGTTTGTTTTTTTATTAACACATCAACATAATATAAATATAATTATACATGTTAAAATGTCTTTTCAGTATTCTGCCCTTATCCTCCTTTTCCTCCTTTCCCTTTTGTAAAATTGGGCTATGAGGGTTTTAATAGCTGCAGGACCTGTGGGCAGGATCAGGGCTATGGACTTTGCTTCTTTTTCTCAATATTTGAAATTGGCAGAAGTGAAAATAATCACAGTTACCTTCAGTTCTGGATATTTGGAATGTGAATGTTACGATTAAGTAAGAAGTATCCTAAATTAAAAATGGAGTGGAAAGCAGAGAAAATAACATAACACAGAAGTCAGAGAGGTTGTTGAACGTCCACTGCAGTTTCTTTTAGATGAGATTCTTCAGCTCACATAGATGTGAATTGGAAAGACTATTGAGGTAGCAAAAGAACATCTTTTTAAATATTTGCTCATGATTTTATTTTGTTTTGTTTGTAAACTAGCTTCAATTTAGGATGGCGCATGTAATGCAAAATGTATTGTTTTCACAATCTG
Organism: Pseudoxenodon macrops; assembly: GCA_032467955.1. Classification (NCBI taxonomy): domain Eukaryota; kingdom Metazoa; phylum Chordata; class Lepidosauria; order Squamata; family Pseudoxenodontidae; genus Pseudoxenodon; species Pseudoxenodon macrops. Next base: position 91,148 of record JANHFT010002466.1, read on the forward strand.
TTATAAATTGGTAGAGAATTTAGTCGTAGAAAACCACAAAACCCCAATTTGCTGGATTGTTTATATCTTATGCTGAATGACTAATCAGATAACCACATTTTAGGCTACTTGGAATATAAATTAGTCCTGTGTACTTAAGTACTGTGTATGATTCAGCATATCTTGCAAAGCAGAAAATTGGGTTAATTGAGTAAATTATGTTTAAATAAGCCAAGGGAAAGCATATCATGTAAAGATAGCCGTTAGAAACTGTTTTTTTAAATAGCATATTTCATTCATTCCTATGCAGTTTATTTTAAAATACCTGGTGATTATTAAATATATTTATGTTTAATGTCAAAATACAATTGCAGCACACTATTATAGGAGCAAAAAAGCAATATTTCTTCATATCAGTGCTTCTGTTTTTCACAATGGCTTTAATTTAACACTGCCTAAAATAAAGTTAATTTTGTGAAAACAACATTTCTTTTCCACACAGATTAAAATGAGACCTAAAGATAATCCCAAAGGGAAATCTTTTTAGACAGAAATAGATTTCAACATGATTTATCAATTTTTTTCTTCAAATTGTTGTTTATATTTGAACAACACTGAACATTTTATTCATTTTCTAGATAGTCACATTTAATCAACAGGATTGTGAAGTAGACATGCACTGCATAAAATAGGCAATTGTGCTAATTGCACTGTTTTATTTTCACTGCAGTAGAATGAAGTCTTTGAGAATGAAGTCTAGGAATGTACAATTATTTTATCTTTATCAATATTTCCTTGGGATTTCCTAGAAATACTATCATTAGTCATTTTTCTTCTAGGAAAAATAACTTATTAATAATATTGAAGTAGTACAGTATATGATTAGCATTTGGTATGTTTCAATAACTTAAAATCAGAAAAAGCGTACGCAACATAAATGTTCTGCCAATATAGGCTCATTCTCCTTAAGAGTCTATTAAAATGTGTAGTGAAAATGTATCTACATGTTCTCAGAGTTGTTAGGCCTTAAGAGATATCCATATACATCAGTTCCACAATATATATAATATGGTACTGTCTTATCTCCAAAAAGATTGCCAAATTAGACAATGCTGACTTTTTGTTCCTGCTCCTTCAATAATGTTTTCAAGGTTTATTTATTTAATTATTAAAATAGATTTTACATAAAGGTAAAAATTAATGCTAAAATAGGTTCTAAGATAATTTAACGTCAAAAAGCTTAGTAAAACTTTATTATTTTTCCTTTTTTTTAATATTAAAAGAAAGGTGACAAATATAATTCTCTGGTCCTAAAGGCAACATGGAAGAAGATCCTCTCCTGAATAAAGTTGTTAGTGGAGTCATTTCCAAAAGATCATTTGTGATAGGCTCACAATAGAGAGGCAGTCCCTTGCCCTTAAGCCATTTAAGTCTTGAAAAGTCATTGCCAACATCTTTTGTTGTCCTTGATAAGCAATTGGTCACCAATATAGATTTTTCAGCATTAGTGTGATCGCTGTACTTTATATCTTAAGACTTTAGCTTGCACAATTCATCTACCGACACATGAAAGCTCATTGGATGTTGGTTGAACAGGTCATTCTTTCTCAGTTCACCAAATTGGTAGGATTGTATGGGAATAAAATGAGAAATGACTCCCATGTAATCCAGCCTTGAGCTCTTTAAGAAAATATAGGCTATAAATGCAAGAAATAAATTGCACTGAACAGCAACAGAGAAGGAAATGAAACATAGTAGGTAGAAATAATTAAAGGATGATGTGTATGTGTGCATACGAGTGCCCTGTAAAACTTTTACTACATTGAATTCTTTCTCCTTGTGAAAATATCGTAGTAATGTCAAAAAAGTTTCAGTACTATTTTCCAAATCCATTTTACACATCCTTTCTCTGGACGGTTTCTAAAAAACCATTTAACTAAATAAATACAATATGTCATGTGTAAGCCAGCTATATAGTTCCAAATCTATAGGCCTTTCAATGGGATTTGAGCAAACCTGAAAGCTGTGTCCTTTGTCAAAACATGTACACAAAATACTCATATTTCTTCCTTCCCTCTCCCCTCCACTGACTTCTTTGTGGTTCATTACTTGTTGCTTTTTCATGATAACAAAGAATAGCTTTGAAGAGGCTCTCATCTGCTTTATGTCATTAGTGTATGAGATACTTGCCAAGGACTTCTCATGAAGGTAAAAAGAATGATTTATCTTAAGGTACACACTGTCTTCTTGCTATCCACATTTAAGCAGAAAATAACTACAGGCTTTTTTTTTATTTCAGGAGCAAATATTTAGAAAAGAATAGTACTAAGTACTTTATAGAACAAAGATTATCTAATGTTTAAATCGGTAACAAATTAGCCAATCTTGGTTACCCAACAAGATATGTATTATATGCACCATTGAATATACAAGTGGGAAAAATGATCAGAAAATTATATGTCGAATTTCAAAATTGTTTTAAAATGTTGATATGTAAATGAGTCAAAGGCAAACTAAAATTGGAAAAAAAATTAGAATGTTTTTTTTAAATGTCAAATCAAAGTTAGTATTATTTACCTTATCCCTAAATATTGGCATTCAGGTGTAATACCTTAGTCATACACAGACAAGGCACATATCCTGTTGCATTGGGACAAAGCAACCAATTCAAAACCAGCTCTGGACCTATGTAGTTACATGATGTCGGATAGCTTTAAATGCTTGCATTTACTTTCTATGACTCTATGGAATCATGTAATCTATGTTTTTAACTAGCAGGATTTTTTGTCTAGTAAGTCAGTCTTTCCTATTTCATTTCATTCATTTTATCTTTAAATTTCTGTTCCAGCACATGTAAGTAGAATAATATCTTGTTCACTCTCCCATTCCAGCTGCCACAGTCATGTTTACAGTATATATTGAGATAGTGTCAGCCCTCCCAGGTACACTACATAGGAAACATGACAAGATGAACTATTTCTACTTTATTTTATGGTTATATTAACTTCCCACCTTCACTTATAACTACTTGATTCATTAGGGTGGGTCTTTCCCAAGTCTCTTTCTCTGACTGTTAAGTAACTAGGGATTCAAAATCTGTAGAGATTCTCAGTCATCCAGGTCATGGTTGTCCCAAAGGTGCTTTTCAGGATGCAACTTGACTTTCTTGTTTGTTTTTTCTTTGAAGACATTTCACTTCTCATCCAAGAAGCTGCTTCAGCTCTGGATGATGGGAAATGGAAGGATTTATATTTCTTGCAGACAGCTCCATCCTTTTAGATAATCGTTGAAGCACTTGGAGGTTTGTCTGTGTCCTCAGGGTCACTTCAAGTGTTTCAAAAACCCTCTAAAAGAATGCAGATGACCAGCTGTCTGCAAGGAATATAAATCCTTACATTCCACACCATCCAGTCAGAGCTGAAGAAGCTTCTTGGATGAGAGTCTTCAACAAAAAAAACACCAACAAAGTCCAATTGCCTCCTGAAAAAGCACCTGTTGGATAATTAGGGGCTTCTGCCTCTCTTTGTTTTCTAGGTAGCATCTCCTTCTCTTTCCCCAAGATCATTCATACATTCCATTACAAGTGCTCCTCAGTTAACAATGGGAATTAGGCACAGAATTTCTATTGCTAAGTGATACAGTCATAAAGTATGACATCAAATGACCGCATTGCATAGTGACACATGTCAGCATTTGCTGTTGCTGTCCTTTAAGCAAGGACTGTGATTTGTAAAGTAAGTCACATGAAGGTTGCACACAGGCTACTAGGCAGCATCAGCGTGACATGAGCATGGCAGGGATGAGAGTGGGTACTGCTGGGCAGGGGAGGGGGCATAGGTCACTTGTGAGGTGTGATATTGATTTTACGTGTGAGACACTGGCAGAGACAGTTGCAAATAGTGATCATGTGATTACAGAATGTTTCAACTGTCATGAGAGCCAGGTGCACAGATCATGATCATGAGACTATGGGGGTGCTGGGATGGCCAGAACTTGAAGACTGATAATAAATACCACTCATTCAGTTTCATAATAACTGAACAATTACTATGTGACTGCTCCTAAACAAGAACTACTTTTACTGGAATAGTGATGGAGAAGGTATTGATAGCATCACAGTTTACAATGGTTATTATATACAATTAAATTCATTGCTACATTAAGTATATCCACTAGATTTTTCAGCAAATGTGTCAATTGAACAACAACTATGAGGACTGTGGAAAAAACTTTATTATCATATGTTATTAGAGGAAAGATTCCAAAATAAATTATAACAATGTACATTTTTAACCACTGAAACTCTTGAATATGCAGTCTACAATGCATGCTAGCTAAATTAGATATGTAATACATTCAACCAAATAACATTTTACCAGCTAAAAATAACATATACCTTCATACTATCATTATCAGTTTATATTTTTGCAATAGTACAATTGTTGTGTATTTTTCTTTATATGAAAATAATATCTGATTTAATAAGCTGTGGTGGCAATTCTGATAATTATTTTTACCCATCAACATTTAAAACCGACATATAATTCTATCTAGATATGATATTTCTTTGTGTAATTAACTTTTACGACATTACTTTTTAATAGCTTTGTCTTAAACGTGGGGGTAATTGTTGCTGATTAACATTCAGAAAAACTAAACATCAATTTAGAGTTTCAGAAGTAAAATCAAATGCTGTATTATTTTGTATATTGAGTCTAATATAGAAAATAGAAATTAGTTTAATTCTAATATTGGAAATTGGAATATAAAATTCCAATGGAATTATTCAATTGGAATTGCAATTTTTCTAATTTTCTAATCCATTAATTTTCTAATGGATAATAGGAGACAAGAAGTACCCTCCAATTTAGTACAACAAACAATTACAATGCATTGTGAAACCATCACAATTCATAGTGAATGGAGCCAATCTCCCATTCTTTCATTCTGTCTTTCCAATCAATAATGTTTTAACCTACTTTCTTCTTAGAGTAGGTTTCTACTACTCTAATTACTCCTGTTATAGTAGTGAAGGAGGAAGAATAGGAGGCATTCCAGTTATAGAAAGGAATGCCAAGGAGGTAGAAGCCTGGCTACTGTAGACCTCACCTTATACCTAAGAGGTTTTTAAGAAGCATGCATAAGCGCACCAGTGTGCCTACCATTCCTGTTCTATTGTTCATTTTTATCTGAATCTATCTCGTATATCCATAATCTTGTTTATACTTATATCTGTTTTCTAATATACACTTGATGAAATTAATAATAATAATAATAATAATAATAATAATGATGATGATGATGATGATGATGATGATGATGATGATGATGATGA
>JANHFT010002466.1:110646-135990 GCA_032467955.1 Pseudoxenodon macrops
ATGTGTTAAAAATTGTATGTGGAAATGAAATTTGAAAATGAATTGTATGGAAAATAAAAAACTTTTTGGCAAAAAAAAAGGAAAATAAAATCCTGTCATCCTTCTCTGCTAAGGAATATTGCTTGGGTTCCCTGGGAAAGTGTTTGTTCTCCAGAGAAACAACAAAATGCTAAATTGTCATGATGCCCAGAAACACAAGAAGAAAGCCAGAGAAATGCAGTTACGCAGTATGAGAAGTACAACATCAAACACTGTACTGAGATATTATGTTCACACTAACAGGTTTTTCACAATAAAAACACATTCACCAGAAAGAACTGTGACTCTCTTCAGACTCTCAATACTGCATCTTTCAATACTTTACAGCATAATTTCAAAGGCACTGTACACAGTACTAAAGAAAAATATTATTGCATTTCAGTACTGAGAATTTTGTTTATAATAATTTTTTTCTAATGATCTCTGGTAAAGCATTTGTCTTTTCAGTGCTACAGTACCCTGAAGTAATATTTTCACTGAGCTATGACCGAGATTTTTTTTTTAATTTCAAGTAGCATCTTTGCTTCATATGAAGAGGATATTTTTGCCCTTAAGTGCTGAATTTAAAATTAACATTAAATCACTCTCGCCCATTCAGACAGATTCTTTGATACCTTTTGCAACCCCTTTTTGCATTTATTGACTAAAATAATGCAAACCTGTCCACCTCACTGTTGTCACCACTCCCACATGTCCAGTAAACTGACTCATGTAGGAACCAAAAGTCCACTAAATTAAGCAGTACCCATCTATTGATCCAGACCCCCTTAGAAACCGCCAGACCTATAAAAGAAAGATGCATAATGATGAGCTTCGAAGTAAGTATTATCATGAGGAGAGCAATTGATCAATATGTTATTCCAACACTGATAAAATAGGTCAATAAATAAGGGTAGAATTAATTTAACAAGCAGTTTATCATATTTCACCACTCACCCATTCCCCAAATCATCCTTGCAAAAGAAGCAGCCAGCTGGAGGAGTTCTAGATGAACAACTAAGAAATAATTTAAAGTCATCTCCTGCCCTATTTTAGCTGAAGTTTCTCCTTCTGCTCCATCAGGCTCATTGATAGGTCAAAGTCAGATTTACATCTGAAGGAGAAGGGGAAGGGCTCTAAATCTTAAATTGCCTCACAATGAATCAGACCATTGATCCACTTAATTCAGTTCTGTTTATATTAGAACTGGGCAGAGTTCACCTCTATGCAATCTGTCAATTGTTTTTTAGAAATACAAAACCCACCAGCTACACTTAGAATAAAGTACCGGTAATTATTTTTTAAAAAGAATTATAAGGATAGAAGGGCATGGAGAACTGCCTAAACCTAGATTTAGTTAGATTTCCTTCTTTTTTCTCCTTCTATGTCCTTATTTTTTTTCTTCTTACCATACTTCAGTTGTTGTTATAACTTTGTATAACATTGCTTGTCTTAAGAGGGAAGATTATTATGGGCATTATGTAAGTATGTATTTAATAAAACTGAAATAAAGCTTTGAATTTCACTCCCAAGGAGTTCTGAAGCAGCAAATTAAATTTGGTTCTTTGGCATTGTTTTGGAACATTTTGAAGGCAATTTGGACTTTCTGGCTTTGCAAAGACTGTGACTGAATTAGAGATTAGAAACAAATGTGATCAATGTTGTCTGACTGTTATGTCACAATCTGCAAAGCGTCCAGATAATGTGTTTCTACTAGCTGCAACTTTCCCTAAACAACTTTCCCTAAAAAGCTTGGGAAATAGGGTTAAGTTTCCCAACAACTTTATCCATCAATTGCCCAGTCTGTTTCTCACAGTGGTTCTTGTGACCCTTTTCTTCCTAGCTGGGAACATTTTCAAAAGGGTCACCCACCAGCTATAGGTGAATGTAATAACAGCAGAAAAATAATTATGGTTTTCTGCTCCTATTGCCACAATGAATTCCCTAATATGTGTTCTACTTATGTTATGGTTCTCTCAAAGATTAGCATGAATGGGGTCATTCAAATATCTGGGGGAACCTATCATGAATATGCCCTAAAGATCTGGCTTTGCCAAAGGCCCCATTCTGGCCTAAGGATGGATTCAGGGAATGGGAAGTTTCAATGAATGGTGATTTACCATTCAGTACATAGTGAATTCTAACTCTCCTTCCTTTTCTGTGGTGCTTGTTATTTTATACCTTTGGTTTTTAATTTTGTATATTGGCCAGTTGTCAAGGAGCTGGGTAGCCCTGGTAACAGAATTATAAATAAATATGTCATTCCCAGAAAAAATAACTATTAATTGCCTATGAGCCATGCCATTAACCTTCCAACTATAGAAAGTAAACAATAAAGGGTGTAGATTATGGTATTTAGCAACAGTTTATAGTTTTTGAGAGTTTTTAAAATGGCATAAGATACTATCGTCATGGTTTCAGTATAACCTCTGTATATGATTTAGACTGAAGAATGTAAGATCTCTTTGTCCTCTTATTAATATTGTAGGAGGACTAATTTAATATGCAATCCTTGAAGTTAGGATTTATATTCTCTAAAGGTTATAGCATCCATGGTGTTTACATTCCACTCTGCCCCTCCCCCCCCTCGAATGAAGCAGCTATGGTTAAATCTTTTATCAAAACAAATTTCGGTTGGATTAAATTGAATCTTATTGCATTCAAATTTCACATTTAAATAGGATCTTGGCTGGTTTGCACTTAACTCACCTCCTTATATTTAGGAAATTATTCTCAGCATCAGATGAAACTCCAATCAATCAAACAAAAAAACCTTATTCATTATCCAAGTATATGTAGCTGTGCAAATAAACATATTCAAACCCTTGAGTAAATAAATTATCAAAGTTTATCTGATTAATAGTGAACTAAATCAATGTTCAATGAATACGGTTGTTGAACAGTAGTCAAAATACAAAGAAAATTTGAGAGAAACTTGCTATGTTGGTATACGTCAAAACTGAAACATCTCTAGCTCTACCTAAATAACACTAATTTATTTCTGGACTTTGAGTGATCTCTACTATTGGATATTTTACAAGTGTTTAAACAGAAATTTACATTTGCTTTGCCCCAGTGAGGTATGATTCCATGTCATGTTACCTGATGAAGCTGAAGCTCCAGGATCAGAAAGGTAAGTAATATGTTCCATAGAGATAAGGAAGAAAACCTTTTCTCCTTTTTATATGGATACTTTTCTGTATCATAGGACTGCAGTCTTATAGATAGTAGCATGTCACCATTTTAATCATTTTTTAAATGCCATTCTACATGGAAATGGTAGTATTTAACCCATCTACTGAAGAATCTTCTGAAGAAAAGGAAATTAGTAAATAAATGTTTTTATATCCATTTTTTAACTTATGACAGAACAAAAGCATGAGAATCTCTTTTCATTAACATTCTGCTTTATATTACCTTCATACTATTTGAATATTGATTAAATTTAGGAATGTTATCAATAGAACTCTCTTTCTGGGTTAGTTACCATCTTTACCAAGCGCACAATATCACTGAAGACACACATGAGGTGAAGAGGTGGGTTCCTACTGGTTCTCTCTGATTCTATAGAGTAGGTAGTAACTCCGTGGTGATATCACGGAGTCGGTTCTGTCGGTGGCTCTGTGGGCACCACCATCTTGGATTTTGCTTTTGCGCATGTGCAGAAGCTAATTTTTGACTGCTGCATGTGTGCTTGTCGAGGTGCGACCCTGAGCGAATCGGCAGTAAGAAGATTCAGAGCCCACCTCTGATAGGGTGGTGAGGGAGAAGGAGAGATGCAACTAGGCAGCCAGATCAATTGAATCAACATTAGTGATGAAATGGGGTGAAAGATTTAGTAGCAGATTGTCCCCACAAAATATTGTTCAAATGTTTCTCAGAAGAAGCTGAAAAAGTGAACACTATAAAGCCACTAAATAAATGTCTAGTATTTTTATTCACACCTGATTCCAAAGAAAAATTTCTAATTATCCAGCCATCACACTAATCCTTTGATTTCCAAAACATTTTTATTTCCCTTTTGTTAATATAGGCAGTCCTCGACTTACAACAGTTCATTTAATGAACATTCAAAGTTACAAAAACACTGAAAAAACACTGACTTATGACCATTTATCACACTTATAACCACTGTAGCATCTCCATGATCATGTGATTTTTATACTGGTTCATATTTATGACGGTTGCAGCATCCCAGGGTCATGTGATCATCTTTTGTGATGTTCTGACAAGATTCACTTAACAATCGTGTTACTAATTTAACAACTTCAGTGATTCACTTAAGAAATGTAGCAAGAAGTCATAAAATGGAGCAAACATCATTTAGCACATTTTTCATTTAGCAACATAAATTATGGGTTCAATTATGGTTGTAAGTTGTAGGTGTATTTACCTACCTGTCTTAGTAGCAGCAATATTTCATCCTAGGCAAGAAAAAACACAGGTATTCCAGAAGACCTGTTGAAAGAGAGAGTTGGTGAATAAAAGCTCTCTCCCAAACTTTTCTCATTCTTTACAGCAATGAATCTGATAAAACATGCTAGACGTAGAGGTCAAAGAAAATATATTTATCCAATTCAAGGTTGTCAAGCAACATGGACTGCAATGGACTGAATTGAATTGATTTGCTTTACAACTGTGGTGACGTCTTTATGACCATTATGATAACAATTTTCTGGACAAGGAAAAATGTCTGCAGGAAGAAAGAATCTATTAGAAAGAAAACAGCAAGATGGTTGACAGCATGTAACTTAAAACACCAAGAGATGTTCCCTGTCATTGGAAATATACAATCAAGTCTTGGCCATAGTCTTAACCTTCTGGAGACGTTTTTTCATCCAGCGTTCCATGGACTGGAAGAAGAAACTCCTGTGATGGAAGTGAAGAATACAATAGTTATCCCAAAGAGAAAAAGACAGTGGTCATGGATGACTCACTGTAGGATTGAACAAAGTTGTCAATTTCAGACCTTGATATCAAAGAAATGTAATGTATCCTAAGTGCAAAGATCCATGATATGACAGAGATGTTTGTCCAGTTAATCAAACCTACTGATCACTATCCCTTTCATCTTTAAATATTGGTTCTACACGCAAATATATAAGGATGGAGCTACTATTAGGATGTTACATCCTAATTCATGTTTTGTCACTTCTATGAAATTTCAGCTGTTGCAGCACTCTAGTTGTTTTCAAAACCTTTCTTAATCAAGTAGAAGTCAAGCAGTATTTACACAGCAAGTCATATAAGAAAATTGTTTTTAATTAAGATATCCTCAAATAGCCTCAGGAACACTAGCATGAACTCTATCTTCATTAATTTTGATTTGCTGCAATATCTGCTTCGTTAACAATAATACAGTTATCAAAGTGAAACAATTAATTTCATACATTGAGGTGCCACAAATATTCAATAACCATTCAGTCATAACATTTATTAAGTATATAGTGATTTCGGTTACACTATTAGAGCCAGAGGCAATCCACAGGCCAATATCTGACATCTTCAGAAATTTTAATCAAAAAAATATTTTATAAAGACTTTAAAATCTACAGAAACTGTGGAAAAAATTAAAGGGTCACAGAAAAAGTGAAGAATAACAAAAAATAAAAAACAAGAAAGTTACCTAAAGAAGTGACTTCTTATCTTTGCAACATTTATAAATCCATCTCCACCTTGTATGTTACATATCATAGTTCCCTTCGTCTCATCAACAAATCTTTTGAATTGAGTAATTGCAAAATGAGCAGTTTATTATTATCCCTTTTCAGGAAAAAAGTGTTTTCAGACTTTTATAAAGCAATTGTTCCTTGTAATTTCCTTCTTGTTAATCAACATTTTATATGTGGCACTGTGACATATTTCAGAAGTACTCTAGATCCAAGCCGTGCTTTGAATCTAGGCAAATGGGTTGCTTCTGATGTTCTAGCTAACTAATATATTGACAAGAAATTCAATGTTTACATGCTAATTGATTTCTAGTAGGCAGGCAGGCTGGCAGGCAGGCAGACAATCCACTAAGGCCCAGAGTAATGAACAACCACAGCTTAGCATAGCCTATGAAATCTTCTTGCTTTAGCAGGTTTTTTTTAACTTTCAAAATAAAAATTAATTTCAGAGAAATTAGCATGTGACATTCATGCTTCCTTTGTAATTATAAGCTGGCTAAGAAGGTAGACTGATAAGCATCCTATCTATTTTTGCAAAATCCTGGTTTTCTAGTCATCAATTAAGATGAGATAGATGGATTCCTGATTTTCTATTCCTTTTTTCTCCCTATTCCTCAATTACATTGCAAGGGAGAAGGCAATAGAAAGAATTGGCTAGGCCCCACGCATTTGGGAGAGGCTAAAATTTAGAGTATCATTTTGAAATATGAGACAAGTAATATTTTTGATACAGAGTTTTTTGATATTATGTTTCTTTACTGTTTAAAGCCTGAACCTTTTATCTCCTTGATCCTTTACAAAGCTCCCTACTATAGTAGGAGTATGATCATTATTCTACTCGCTTGCCATAGTTTAAATTATGATGACACTAATAATTGCTTTAATGTTCGTCTGGCTTAAGTCACTACAGATCTTCATTAAAAAGATTCAGCTAGTGTATCTCAGAAATAGGATAGAATTTTTCCTCAGTATAAAAATGAATTAATCATCAGTAATTATCCCTCCACTTGCTGATGAATCTGGTTATTAAATGGCTTTAAAATAAAAAAAGAATAAAAATACTAGTTTTGAATATATATGTACACATATATGAAAGGCTTTAATAGCTTTAGCTGTGCCAATCGCTATCAGGTGCCCACTGCAGCTATTACTCCTTATCAAATCAGACAGATGCTGGAAATGAATTTATTAAATTTGCCACTTTGCCTGCAGAAAAAGCCAGTACTGTCCAAATTATTCTATTTTATTTATTCCCTTCAATTTATGTATAATTTCCTGAAAGAACGTTGTACAAGGTGATTGTTACCATCATATGCTCAGAATGCAAATTGAGAATAACATAAGGTAGATATTCTGCTTATATCAGTGATGGATAACCTTTTTCTGCTTGAGTGCCAAAAGGGTGCATGATGCTCTTCTCCCGTGCATGCATGTGCTGCCCCAGTGCATGTGCACAGGCCTCACTGAAGCCTCTGAACTTCCAGTTCAGTTGGCCTGTTGTGCCAGCCTGTTGTGAAAGCTTCCTGAAGCCTGGGGAGGGCAAAAACGGTCTCCCCCACCCTCTGGACGGCCAACGATTAGCTGGACAGCATACACATGCATGCTGAAACTGACATAGGGCAATGCCTTGCGCGCCCTCAGATATGGCTCCACGTACCACCTGTGGCACACATGCCATAGGTTCGTCATCACGGGCTTACATATTTCATTGTCAAATCAATACAAAGGCCTTTTTCACTTTTTTCCATTCTCTCTAGGATGCAATTGATCACACACACAAATTTATCACAAACATAAATTGGATTAATAAATAATAGAGTGCTAACACATTTCATGTTTAATTTCTTACCAGGTAAACTTCCACTTTGTTGGTGTTGGTGTTAGTCGTGAAGTCATGTCCAACCTATCATGACCCCATGGGCAACATTCCTCCAGGCCTTCCTGCCCTCTACCATCCCCTAGAGTCCATTTAAGCTCACACTGACTTCTTCAGTGACTCCACCTCATTCTCTGTGGTCCTCTTCTTCTTTTGCCCTCAATCCTTAACTTACAATCCTTAACTTACAACTCTTAACTTACAACCCTTAACTTACAACCAATCAATTAACAACTGCTCGAAGTTACAGTGAACTTTAAAAAAGCTATTTATGACCCATCCTCAAAGTTATAACTGTACCCCCCCCCATCATCACATGAATGATTTTGCTTACTTAGCTGGTTACAGTGTCCAATGGTCACATAAATCATGATTTGTGACAGTTTTTGCTGGTTTGAATTGATTTGCTTTACAACTGGTGACGTATTTATGACCATTATGAAAACGGTCTTATAATCAAGTCTGGTCCTATGTGCTTCAATTTATGACCACAGATGACTTATACCTGTAATTCTGGGCCCCATTGTGATTGTAAATTGAGGACTACCTATATAAAGTTTCTGCTTTTATTACCTACCCAAATACTTAATGAGTAATCAAGATATTAAAATGTCTGTGTGAACAAAAGGAGACTTCGCCTGTGCATGCTTCTAATAAATTAAATGAATAAGTTCAAATGTTCAACAATACTCTCAGTTGCTCTCCACTTTTCAAATTTAACTGGATATTTTATATGACTGAATCAAATAAATTGGATGTTAAACAGATGCACAGGGTCAGGCAGAATGGGGTACGAGAGCTCTATTAGATATAAACAAGATAAACTTCATAGTTAGAGTAACTTGATACAAATCATATACAGTTTGCTTTTTATTTATAATTCTTGAATAATCCTTACTTTGGTAATGACAGATTGAACAGTTGCCTAGGGCAGCATATTCAAATAAATATTTCTGATCATTTCCCTTCAGTTTACACAATTCATTTTGTATTGTATATTACACATCCTTTTTCTTTATTTCTTTTCATAAAATATCAGATTTAATTCTTATTTTATTTATTTACTCCACTTTATATGACTCCATCTGTTTCAGTAACAAATAACTGTTGAAACATAAGAATTTAATGTTTCTTCAACCAAGGACACCTCCTGTTGGCTTAAAATACCCATAACTACAATTTACCTGATCGTGTTTAAAGTGCCAGAAATTTTAAACTTCTGATTGGCTTGTATAATGATTTATAGCCAAATGTAATTTCTTGACTATTATAATTAATTATTGAGGATGAATGTTTAGTATAAGAATAGACTTGCCGATCATGCCAAAGCCCAAGTAGCTAATTTTGGGATTCCTGGTTGTAGTAGCAGAAATGGCAGAACCTGGGTGTGGGGTGAAAAGGGGAATCAGTCTACAATCCACAGGTAATTTTTAGTATATTCTGCAAATTCAATAATTGTTTACTGACTAGCCTTGTTTTCAAATTCCAGTTCCAATATTGTTTAAAAGGGAACATTACTCATGTTGGCGTCAACAATATCATTTAAGCAAATTCCAATACAAAATGAGATGGAATTAATAAAGAGAGAGAAGAAACTAGGTAGCCTTTATTTTCCTAATCATGATAAAAGATAACCCAACACACTGTAGGCAGAAAACGTAGAAACCAGGAACTGAACTGTTTTTATGAAATTTATTTCGTTATCTGTGAGATTCACTACAGTAAAGATAGATTCCATATAGCTGTTGAACATTGCTACATTATTTGATTAGATAGTTCTTCCTGACCTGCATTAAGAACATCTTGATAAAATACCAAAATAAGTTCTTCCTTCTATTTAGAATGAAAAACCACAAAGCAATTTAGAAGAAGAAAGATTTATAGAGCACAGATAGTACTAAGCTTGAACCAAGAACCGCAATTACATGAGAAAAACCAAGAACAAAGAAGAAACAAGAAAATAATTCACTTGAGTTCAAAGAGGGAATGTTTGTTACAAACAGCAATGACTAGTTTGTTTTACTACACAGCTGATGTCTGTGCCAAATGAATTATTAATTTTGTTTCTCACATATTTCTGTTTCTGATGGAAATTTCTCTCTGAGGAATATTGGCTCCTTACTTTCCATTGCTCATTCCAAGGAAATATTTCCCTCACATTTTTAATAATAATTTTATTATTTATTTATTTTGCCACATGTATATATGATTACAGACAAAGAATAAGCATGATTGTGAATACATAAGAAGTATAAACATGGTTATGAGTACATGATACTCCTCCAGTCTGCAGAAAAAAACTCTCGACAAAACCGATCCCTGGTGCCCAAAAGGTTGGGGGCCACTGATCTAGAATCATTTTGGAATTGTACAGTCTGTATGTTGAAGAACAAATGGTAAGTGAATGAATAAATTAAATAAATAAATAAATCTTGTCAATGTAATCATGTTTTAATGTAGCTATATTTGAAATGGAAATTCTTCCCTGTGGAGACGACAGCCGAAACTGGACAAATTGGATAGGATGGCTGGCTTTAACATACCTCTATGCTATAAGAATGCACCCAATTCATATTCTGAGGCAGTTACAAAGTACCCTGATATCAGCATTTCCTCAGAATTTCTAAGTAGCCAACTGTGGTTGAATTAAAGGAAAGCTATATGATATATTTCATACAAAAAAGAGATGACTGAATCAATTTTTGGAGCTATGAATTTTATGGAAATAGTTTACCAAGCATAGTGGCTTCTTCTAATCCCCTAGCTTGTTAAAAGCAACACCAGATAAATCAAGCATTTTAATTCTCGTTTCCCACCTCAAACTGAAAGAGATCGTGTATATTGCATTCCTGCTGGAAATGATTCCTCTGACATGGTGTTTTTCTTTATTATTGTAATATTTGTGATAAACAACGAATAATAGTAATGGAACAGCACTATACCTATGAGACACATGCATCTTTCAGCTAATGGCTGTATTTGAATATTTGAATATTTGCCAAACTAAATATTAAGCAAAGTTAGAATATTCTGAATGCTTTGAATATGAAATGCAGTAACTGCTTGATAAGAAAGTCAAAATGGAAACCAAAGGGTTGATATAATGAACAACTCTTAGTTAAATGCTGAATACATTATCTCAAAGATACCTTGGAGTGTATCTCTAAAAGCATTCAATTCACAGTTAAAATACATGCAAACCCACTTTTGGTTTTTATATGTGGCAGATTGAGCACATGGATGTGAAAAAGCATGCTAGCTCTTCATTGCTTATTCTCATTGTCCTCCAAGTTTTGGCAGTGAACATCTGCTGGGTCAGTCCCAGTAATGGTTCTTGATAAGTCCTCCTGAAGAGGTTTTGAGAATGTTGCATATTCTTAGGCCAATGGAATTGAATCAATGGATGGAGAAATGCCATTTCAACATGGAGGATGACTTTTCAGAAACTCCTTGAAAGATCAGAAACTTCTTGAAAGGATTTCTTGATAATCATACTATCCATGAGTTCCTACATTTTCTGAAGACAACAGAAAGTTAATATATAGCAAGCATAGAAAAATATAAATAGGAAGGTAAATTATTTATTACAAATGCTATTTATTTATCAAATTATTTTATTTTTATTAAAGAATTGTAGTAAATAATAAAATAAAAAAGTTTTCAGGATTGTGCATTTTTGCTAAGGAGGATTATTTTTCTCTACAAACTTACAAAAACCAAAGAACCATATTTTACAAGTTACCAAAGTTACTATTGCCTTGTTGCTAGTGTTTATGTTTTATTTAACTATGTTGATTAATTATAATGTTTATGCAAAACATGCCTTATGCTACAAAAGAAACAAGAAACTAACATCTACAGCACTTGTGGGGAAATTGTACCAATGAGGAATACTTTTTTAAAACACACGAGAAGTATTTGACAGTAAGATAATATTAATATATTTCAATTGTTTTATCTTTTTCATTTACATTATCCCCTTGGAGTCATACATAATATTTGTATAAAAGAATTTTGCAGCATTGATCTTAAGGAACAAGAGATACAAAATGTGAAATATCTTTTACTGGACCAGTCTATGCATGCAGAAGTTTTGAAGTAAAATAATTACCTTGTATCATTTCTGTGCCACAATGAATATTTATGCTAAAAGTGGCATTTGAGAATTCTTAATTTGCATAAGCTTTTAGTTTTTAATCAAGGTTCTTATCTTTACATACAATATTTCTTGAAAACACTATGGAGGAGTTTTGATTTTTTTCACATATCTAAAAAGAATGTTCAATACAAAAAGGAAGCATTTCTTTTGCAGATTAGTTCATTTTCTTGACAGCAATTATATTTATATATATCTCTCTCTCTCTCTTACATCAAAGTTTCTAAACGATCAATTCATTTTTTTCTTCTTTTTTCAGAAAAAAGGTCCATAAGAGGTTCCCAGCCACTAACAAATGTAATAGTCAATCTTTCCAAGAAAATAAGTTAATTTATTTTTTTACTGCAAAAAGGTCTAAGTAAGCATATTAGTTTTGCCATATTTTCTAGTTCTGTCATTCCTTCGTTGTGCATTTGATGCTTGTTTACTAAATGAATAACTTCAAGTCTGACTCTAAATTTCACTCTGTTATTTCTGGTTACTTTTCTAAATTATCAACATTGCGTGAATGAAAATATGAAATAATATAGTAAATGCTGTGAGTATTAACTAGTTCTATGTCCTTTTTCTTCTTTTTTGTTTCTATTATTAATTCTTTTCTGTACTTCGTATAACATTGTTTATGCCAAAAGGTAACAATAGGATGATTTTGCAAGTGCAATAAACCAAAAAAAGAGAAGTTGTTAAATATTCCCCGAATTAACGAATCCTGACCCATATAAGGTATCTTGAACACGGCAAAAGATAATGCTTTAATTAGGCCTGTTGCAACAACTATTTCAATTTAGAACATTCTCCTTCCAGCATTTTGTGTCCTACATTCTAGTTTGATTGTGGTTTTAGACATTTGTACATTCTGGGCTAGTATTTAATGTCTGTATTGAGTTCAGTTTGCCTTCCCAAAATCTACCAAAAAGACTAAATTGGGAGAATGATTCCCTAAGGAAAAACTTTGGTGACAGCTTTTAGTCAATAAGAACAGTCACAATGAGTTAGTTCAATAAAAAGCATTGCCAAAAGGGACATGTTGATGAAATACTCAACAAGTTTTCCTAAACCTAATGCATTAATTCACTTTACAATTACTCTGAATTTGTATATGTCGTTTTGTTATTTGCATTTTGCTTTCTCTTGCAAACTTGAATTGTTCTTTCTATTTCTTTCTCTCTTCTTTCAATTTCAAGGCAAGGCCAAACACTTTCCCTAGGGATGTGTGTGTGTGTGTGTGTGTGTGTGTGTGTGTGTTTGTGTGTATGCACGTGCAGGCACACGTTTTAGTACAATCCATATGTAACTTGTTATTTATTTATTGAAGAAATGCAATTAAGTCATTACATTCCTTAAAGAGTCACCTGTTACCCTGATACTTAGAGGCTAATTGACTAATCATTAAGAACCCATATTGTCTGCTAAATTGGGAATGGAAGTAATTGGAATCAGTACAAATCACTTTCTTTAATCTTAAGCAACAAAGTGATGCATGACATCATATCAAGACCTGGAAGGCAGTGAGTAATAGCCTGTAGACATTTCTTCTGATGCTAATTGCAGTCTGTAACCTCTTTATTCTGGAGGGGTTACACTAAAGCTCTGGAATCAGTGGTGTGAAATGGCAGCTTTAAAAATAATAAAGAAAACAAATAACAGATAGGCTTTTATGCCTGATCCCCCCAAAAATATTTTTTTAAACTTCTATTTAGCACATTTTCTCAAAGTCTTAAATTTACTGCTTGAGAATGAATTTACCAGTAATATACCGGTAAATAACACTTTTACTTAGTAAGCTATTGAGCAGAGGTAGAAGAACCATAATGGCCACTGCCTCACAGGATAAAACTGCACAAAGTATTGTATCCTACTATCTATAATATTGGTTAAACACAAACAAAGTTATTTTCTGGGGATTTTAACTGTAAACTGACAGCATAAAAAACCAACAAGGTTGAGAGAAGGAACCAACAGGGAGTAAAGCAAACAGAATGAATGCTGAAACAGCCAAACAGAAGTTAAATCAATGTAATGAATACTATGTTTGATTAATTGCCAAGGGCAAGTAATAAATAGGACACTTTAGGACAATAACCGTAAAACTATAGCCATTCTAGTGTTTTTCAAACTTTCAAACTTTCATATATATGGACTTCAACTTCCCATACTGGCTAGGGATTTCTGGGGATTGAAATCCACAAATCTGAAATTTGCCAAGCTCGAAAAACACTGGGTTGCTTGGTAAAATTACCTATTTGGAGATCCTTATTTTAACTAGTGTATTTCTCATTGTCATATTATTCCACCAGAGTTTCTTTTGCCAAGCTTTGGAATGTCCATCTTAACTAAAATAGTAATGAAGTGACTTTTGCATATTCAGGAGATATATTCTAATGCGTAAAAATTACTCCTACTGATCAATCTTCCTGGGGAAAACAATACAAATGTGAAAACAAGATACTAGGACAATCTTCTAAAAGAAAAAAGAAAACAACTCAATGGAACACTGGCTAATTTTCTTGGTAACACATTAGTAGCTGAAAGTTGTCCTACAGCTAGCAAAGAAAATATGCTTTTTTAATACTTTTTTTTTTAACTTTCAGACTTACATGAAATAGAAATTCTATTTCAAATCCCTATTTCTCAATTAATGCATCTTATGATAGAATGACCAAGAAGAATGCTGCTAGGTAGTTCACATATTTGGCTACTCTCTACGTTTTAATATGCATATCTGCATACAAGTTGAGATGAGATGTTATAGAAAGGCAACTCAAACATTAAGCAAAGCTGTTGCTAAGTAAAAATGTTTCTGTGCTTATGATCTTATTTCAGCTTTCCTTGGCTTTGCAGACCTGCAAAAGTCATAAATCCTGTAACACTTTTTCATCACCATTGTAAGTGCGAATGGCTACAGACATTGAAGTGCCCCTGCACATCACAAATTTTCCTGCCCACACTTACAACCACAGTGTCTCCTCACCTCCCCCATTTGTCTATCTTCCCTCTCTCTGCCCCTTTGGTGTTCTGCACAGTGGCACTCTTTGACAGCAGTACTATACAGAAATAGTGCATAATGCAACCAAAGAGCTTAGATGATATCAATTGGTATTTTATAATATATTATTTGAATTATTTATTTATTTTAGATATTATATTGCTTCGTACTATCAGATCCTTCAATCAGATCTATTATCCTTCTCTTATGCTACAACAAAACTTTCCTTCCTTCCTTCCTTTCTTCCTTCATTACATCATGCCATGTTACATTACATTTTATTACATTACTTCATTCATACTCTGTGATTTATTCTTTTTCTGGTCCAACCTATACTCTACATATGCCATATTCCACATCAGACAGACCCACTGATAATTATTTTTTATTGATCATAGCTTTTATAAGTCACAGTTTTTATATGATGCCTTTTAGTTAAATAGGGGCAGCACGATGGTTCAGTGTAAGATGAGCACCCATTTTCGCCTAACTCCTGCACCTAGCAGGGTGAAACCATGCAAATGCAAGTAGATGAATAAGTACCACTTCTGTGGGGAAGAAACGGTTATGCTGACCACATGGCCAAGGAAATGTCTCCAGATACTGCTGCTCATGGTTTCAAAATGGAGATGAGTGCCAGCCCTTTAATTCAGCAATGACTAGTGAAATAAAATCTACAAAGACTCCTTTCCTTCTTTAGTAAAATAGAGGAATTGTAAACAAATGCAGTAGCTTTAGATTTTCCTCCCCTCCCCTCCCCTTCCCTGCTATTGTTAAGGACAACAACAATAGGTACTCAGTTATTTTGGATGGTATGTCAGAAGTACAACTAAAGCCAAATTTTACATCGAAACAACTTATAATATTCTACGCAAGCTGCAAATCAGAATCTATAATCTAGAGATTATTTTGCAAGGCAACATATTGTTACATATATCCTACCAGTTATGACACACATTCAGAACTCCTTTATGTAAAATAATTACCTATGTGTGTATCATGCACATATTTTTTGGGTACAAGTTGAGAGAGAGAGAAATGATGGCTGGGATTTTTAATAGTATTGAAAAATCAATGACTTAAAAATAAAAATAAGCTTCTCCATCTTTTGTTCACCCTGCCTTGCTTTCCTCTTATATCCTGTTAAGTACTTAGTTGTTTTATAATGAAATTTCTCATTTGTTTTTATTTTGAGAAACATGTCCATGTCAGCAAGATTTAAAATTTATTCTCACTGGAGTTATAGCAAATAGTTTACCTACAGTAATTCAGGGGAACAAAATAACTCACTGAGTATTGGCATATCTATAAATTCAGTGAGTTATATTACAAAAATGAATTAGTTTGAGAACAAGAGATCAAACCTTGGCAGGAAAAAAAGAATCTTCTTGCCAAAATAAAAAAGATGCTCACAACTCTGAGATTCTAAATAAACTTTTAATTTAGTAGGATGTTGTCTGCTTGGTTTCATTCTCAGTATAATTATACTGTATGACTGCTCAGAATATTTATTTCCCCCTGTTGGGGAAAAAAATCGTTTTGCAAATGGTCCTCTAAGTATCCAAACTGAAGTTGGAAGTTGGAAATAGGGAGTACATAGTAATAAATATTTTATTTTACAATAAAAACAGAAAAAGAAAAGAGACAGAAAAATACAGAGAGTCATTTCAACAACCTAGAGCATCGGTAAGATGGCACCCAAAGATGAAAGAATGCCTGGGAGGAAGATCAAGTAGAGGAAGTGTCATGGCAAGATAACACCCTTCTTGGGATGTGCTATCAAGAGATAGCTGAGGTGGCAGACATTTTAAAATCCAATCACTGGCTGGAAAGAGATGGCAAAAAGACAACACTGAGGCACTGATCATAGCAGAACAAGCACAGGCAATAAGCATCAGATCCATAGAAACACAAAACAAGACAGGCCTCAGAGACAGTCCAACATACAGTGGCAATGTGTAGAACAGCATATACTGAATGGCATAACCAAGCAGTTGGCATTATGTATAGGAACATCTGCACAGTGTATAGGCTAGGTTTTCACAAGTCCAAAAGGAAGATTCCACAGAAAGTCATGGAGAGTTACAGGGCTAAGATCCTTTGGGACCCCCAGATCTAAATTATTAGGCAGATACTAGACACTACTACTAGACATCATGGTATTAGACAAGGACCAGAAGAAATGATGGTGGTGGATGTAGCAGAGCCAAGTGATAGTACCAGGGGATAAAAGAGGAACTAGAAAGGATGTGGAAAGTAAAGATCAAAGTGTTTCCAATTGTGGTAAAAGCACTGTGATTGCAAAAAAGTGGATGAGTGGGAGAGAAGCGAGGTAGAGAAAGAGGATAGATAAGGACAGAAAGACAGAAAGACAGACTGACTGACATGTGTGCTACTGTCTGGTGAAATTACATAAAGCATATCAACAGATAAGCCCCATTTCCACTAGTTGTAATAGTAACCACTATTATATATAATGCCCAGATTACCCAGCCATTTAAACATTCTAACATACAGTTACAGATCTAGTTTTAATTTTGTATGTTTTCTTGTTTTAATATTATTGTTGCTGCTGTTTTATAGCATTTTTGCACTTGTCCCGCTGTTAACAGAGAAGATAGCATCTAATTTTAATAATAAATAAATAAACATCTAACAGTTTCTCATGAAAAAAAGCACAGGATTATTTACATTACATTAGGCCGTATAAGTGGTTATCAACAAAATTAAAATAGAAAAAAAAGATTACTGAGAAGTATTTCATGAATTAGAGTTTCTTGTAGCAGATTGCTAATTATTTTCTCACCAGTCTTTCCACCAGGTTCTTCTAAACTACTTTACTATGACTGGGAAGGCTGTAAAATGATTTAAGAATATATATAATTATATATATATATAATTTTACAGCCTATTCATGGAGTAGGCACAGATGTACTACTTAAGCTAACTTGGGTAAAATCTACTTATTTATACAATTCATACAAAGCAATGATACTATTTATACAAAGATAATGATAGTATCAATTCAAGCAACATTGTTTTTCTAGCAACAGTATTTACTCATGTTTGCAGTAGCATTTTGAGTAGTTTACTATTATCATGTTTTGTATCTTGGTATTCCCTAGTGATTTTCCTTCTGATTATACTATAAGAGGATAGCAGATGATCTCATGCAACTGTATATTTGTCATTAGTTTGCCTTCCATGCAGGAATGCTATTTGAGTGAAATCATTCTCTAAACATTTGGACACTATGAAGTAAGGTGCCCAATCAAGTACTAACATCTCTTCCTAACATAGGAATTAAATATATCTTCAAACAGAATTACATATAAGAAGTACAGACGTACAGATTGCTTCCACTACTATGGAAGGAGCTAATGTCATCTGTGTAGAGCTAAATACCTTAATGTATCATGGTTCTCTTTCATTATTATACTTTGTGTTTTTTGTTTTTGTTTTGTTACATAAGACTCCACTGTCATTATTCTGAAAACAAATAACTGATTATGTTAGGTAAAGTGGGTACATTCCAAGTCCCTCCCTTGCCATCTGATGGATCCTCAGAGATGTG
Source organism: Pseudoxenodon macrops (assembly GCA_032467955.1). Classification (NCBI taxonomy): domain Eukaryota; kingdom Metazoa; phylum Chordata; class Lepidosauria; order Squamata; family Pseudoxenodontidae; genus Pseudoxenodon; species Pseudoxenodon macrops. The sequence continues at coordinate 128,926 of JANHFT010002466.1, forward strand.
TTTTCTGCTGGCCTTCCCTCCAGTCCTTTGGAAGAGCATCCCACTTAATTTATATGGCAGGGGGGGAAAGTGAGTTAAATATAAAATGTTACAAGAAAGAGGAGCATTGGATATACGGGATTTGAAACTGTATTTTGCTCCTTGTTGTTTTGTCTGAAATTGTTGATGAGAAACTAGAGACTTTTACAGTTATAAGCTTACAACCTGAGATTTGGATGGCATGAATATTTATGGTATGAGAAAGTTAAGGTTAAGATGGACTTTAAAAATAAGTTTATTAGACATGCCACATTGAGACTATTGAATATATGCAAAGCCAGGTTGTGTCTGAAAACACTTTTACATATTTCAGCTCAAGAAGTATATTATAGAATAGAAATGGCACATGATGATAAATGATTGATGTGCAAGGATTTATTGGGAAATTATCAAGGACAATTTAAAATCAAAGCAGAGCAACAATTAAAAGCAGAAGGGTATAATTGTCCGTGGTTTTCCACTTTATCTGAAAATAATAAATTGGCTATAAAACAACCAAATTCTTAGTCTGTTATAAGGAAGTCTTTTGTAAAAAAAAGTAAAGACCCAACCAATTATTTAAAATCTCTTTCTTTTATGTATTTGAAAAACCAAAGTATTTCGGAAAACTGTTACACATAAATGTTACTAAAAATAGTAGTAGCCTAAACCTAAATCTAAACAGTATGAGTGAACACTATTTCTGCTTAAGCAAAACCAAAAGCATATGAAGCAACCTATGCCAGGGGTGAAATCCAGGAGGTTCTGAGTAGTTCAGAGAACCGGTAGCAGAAACTTTGAGTAGTTTGGAGAACTGGCAAATACTACCTCTGGCTGGTCCCAGGATGGTCTGGGAATGGAGATTTTGCAGTATCCTTCTCCTGCCACACCCACCAAGCTACACCTACCAAGCCACACCCACAGAACCGGTAGTAAAAAAAATGGATTTCACCATTGGCCTATGCTCTGTTTATCATGTTGCCTCAAATGAAGCTGCGATTTTGGTCTCAAAGAAACAACCTATTGGGTTTTGATGAAGAATTAAAAGATTCTGAATGAGAAGATTAAAAGGATTCATTGCTATTTGCTAGACAATAGACACAAAAAGCCCAAGAAAATAAGTAGTCAACAGAAGCACCGCAAAGCCTCTGTGTAATGTCATTAGAGGCTAGAAAAATCAATTTGTCATCATGCCTAATTCTTTGTGTGGGTGAGTGGGTGCGTGGATGCGTGCATATTTGTGTGTCTGTCTGTGTGTGTGTGCGCATGTGTGTATGTGCGCGCACAAATGTGTGTTTACATTATATTATTATTATTATTGCATTATTGAGGAGATTTAAGAAAGAATAAGGACCTGTAAATATTGAATCACATAAAGCGAATTGCTGTCACCATTTAGTTGTGTGAGTCCCAAGATAGGTGTTATCATAAAAAAAAACCATATATGGGGAATAGAATAACATGGACTTTTCTCCTGGGAACTGGACTTGTGATATAATTGGCAAGATCTTTGGCTGAACTTGTACAGATAGGTTTGCAGGTAGTTGCATCTTTATACATGAGGATTTCTAGCCAATCAGATTGCAGGAAAGAAGGATATAACAGTTCACATCAGTCTGAACAACACACCCCACAGCAATCTACAGTATATCTGTTGCCAAAGCATTAAGGGTCACTTTATTTAACGTTACAAAAGAGAGAAATACTATAGGAAAAATACTGACATTCTTGCTTGGAATTCTGAAGTTTGTTCACTGAGGCCTCTAATAAAGTATAAATGTGTAAGCTCATTAAGAAAATGTGGCCCAGTTGCTTTAGCCTTAAAAGAATAAGCTTATGAATAAAGTTATATGCTCCATAGGAACTTGAATCAAGAAGAGTTTTATTGTTATGGTGGGGAAAAAGAGAAGGAAATACTCTGTTCTTGTATTCCAGACAGAAAAAACAAACCTATCAGTTTTCCAATGGCAGAAGATAGACAACAGAGGAACAAGTGGTTCCTTTGTGCATCTATTCCTAATTCCACTACTGCTCAGTAAGATAAAAGGTACAAAGAATAAAGCAGAATGGGTTAACTCATTGCAGCCAACTTGCCTTGGCCTATTCATCAAGGTCAATTCGCCACAGGACAACTTGCCACGGAACAATTTAATTTAATTATTTAAAATAATGAACAAATATTTACATTTTTGTCATCTGCAATTCATTGTGTTCCTCCACAGTACCATATTTAAATGGAAATACCTTGGAAGCCCTGATCAGGTATGTTCTACCTACTATGTAGCCAGTTCTAATTCACTTTTGATCTTTCAGATAAATTGCTAACTGCAGTTATAGAGGTTGATTAATGGAGGTTATTTTTCTGTTGTATGGATGTGATCTTAATAATGTTTTGAATAAAATTTGTACACCTATTATATTTTACTTTTGTTCATTCACTCTGATATTTGCCACTGAATTAAGAGAACTTATTTCTGTGTACAACGGAATGGAACCATGACTAACATCTCCCGATGGTATAAATTATTCACATAAAGGGAATAATAGTCTTCTGTGTTGCGTGCAATATTTTATTTAGCAAGTTATAATTGAAAATTTGATATTATAAAAGAAAATGCTATTTGTTACATTTACACATTATAGTATTTTAATTATCAATAAAAGAAAAAATGTCAAGGTAAAATATCATAGAGATTTAAAAACCACGATTCATATGCATACTGAATGCTACCCATATCTAGAAGTGTGACTGCTTATCCCAATATACATGCCACAATAAAATATTAAGACTAGAATAGGAATACTAGCCTCAAGGCAAGATCAATCCATCACTGTTATTTCAGACCCCATGAGATCAAATATGGTTCAAATGTATTTTGCTCTTTAAGAGGAAATATTATTCACTGGCTATATATATTAGCAATTGGAAAAAAACATATTTCAATAGTCCTTAACATTGGCAGGAGAATGATGCCTCTTAAAAGTTGTAAGATTTTGTTCTGTTTTGTTTTCACAAGATCCTATAAGAGGGTTTCAGAAAAGCATAAAGACGGAAACATGTCAGTTTAATGGACATTAAAGTTTACCAATACATCTGTTCCAAACATCCTATTAAATCATGGTTCTAGTGTTTATAGCATCCACACTATCTACTAAATGATTTAATTGAACAGTGTCATCAAGTTTACATGGTAAATGTTGTTAATGACAAATCCAATGCAACTCGTAATATGTATTACATTATTTTATAGGTATTTGCAGATCTTGGGCTTTTACAATTTGCTTTGGAAATTACTCAGATCCTCCTTTATCTCTTTTCGGAGGTGGGAAGAATACTTCCCTCCCTCCAGGTTATTTGTCCCTTAAAGTAAGTATTCTCTACGATTTTTCAATATGTTCAGCTAGACCATCATTTTCTTCAGTATCAAAGGATGCAATTTCTCTGTAGATCCAAATAGAATATGTTGTGACCACCCAGGACATGAGTTACCATAACAAGATCTGCTTAGCCTGGGAGGGCTATAATTTGGTGCAATAGCCAAAAGTCTCCGTGGCCTGAATCTTTGCTTGATCAGGAACTATGAATCCAGAAGAATTCCCAACTCATGAATCAACTCTCTGAGTGAAGGAACCACTAAGGAACTTGGAACCACTAAGGGCAATGCTAATGGGTAACTTACATAGCTTTTGTCAAACTGCAAATTCTGGACATCCCAGACATCTTTGTGGGTGGAAGAACTATTAAGATAGTTGACCCTAGGAACCTGATTGATCCCGAAAGTTTTTAAAGAAAGCCTGGTTTATTCATCATCATATTCTCTGAAGTTCTATTTCACACTTAGTTGATCTTTATAATACAGAGATGACTATAGTATTAGATAAAATTACTCTGAAAAGGGTTTTTTTTAGTTGCCAATTCAAGGCATCTTCCAGATTTTTTTAGAAAGCAAATGCCCTTGGATTGATTCTGACTTACAACTTAAAGAAAATATAGACAAACACTGATACAAGCTCACATACAAGGCTCTTGAGCACCAATAACATTGCTGAAGGATAGAAAATTATCCATGTCTGTTGGAACATGCAGTATACTCTTAGCCAATATCCCAATTAAAGCTGATATACTCTATTGAGGAAAGATAAGTAGGAAAAGATAGCCATAGGCAATTCTAGAGGAAGAAAAATAGTTTTTCCTGCAGGTAAAACATTTGTTTTTGCTCTGTTTGGATGCCAGTTTTGCAGAGTCAAGTGGGATGAAAGCATCATCTTGCTCTGTAATCTGAAGTAGGCAGGGTTTTCTTATGAATTCTATCACCTCTTTTGGTGATAGAATTCTGATAGAAAGCTGTAGTTAGGCCTATAGTTCTTCAGAAGGACAATTGATGTGGATATAGTTATACTCATCATGGAATCAAGATCACTTGGATAGAGATTATAATGCTACTAGTCTTGGAAAGCAGATATATTTTCTTTCTTAAAGAGGCTAGCTCTCAATCCAGACAATTTCAGAAATTTCAATTCTTGTCTTTTATTATCTAGATAATTCTAGAGAAGGTGGATTATTTTGATCCCTTTCAGTCAAGGTTCAGTCTCACAAAAGACATTGGTTGCTGTGATATGTGCCCTTAATCAGGATCTGAATAATCACACCATTCTGGTCCTATTAGAAAGCTCTTGTATTAATTATTATCAATCGTAACTGTCTCCAAAGGGGACTTTTTAATGGGTCCAAACTTGAGTGGTCAGATCTCATGGGGGGGATTGAGCCCTTGATTGCTTCAATGTGAAATGCCCATTGTTCTTCTCTATGCTATTCAACTACTCTCTGAAGCCATTTAGAGAGGTCATCTATCAGTTTAGAGCATAGTTTATTTATTTATTTATTTATTATGTATTTATTTTGTCAAGTGTGTATATGATTACACATAAAAAATAGACATGATTCTGAATATATAAGATGTACAAGCATGGTTATGAGTACATGATACTTTACGAATCATGGGGACATTAAGACAGGGACGATAGGCATGCTGGTATGCTTATGCACGCCACTTACAGACCTCTTAGGAATGGGGTGAGGTCAATGGTAGACAGTCTAAGGTTAAAGATTTGGAGGTTTGGGGAAGAAGCTACAGAGTCAGGTAGTGCATTCCAGGCACTGACCACTCTGTTGCAGAAATCAATTTTTTTGCAATCAAGTTTGGAACGGTTTACATTAAGTTTGTATCTATTGTGTACTTGTGTATTGTTGCGGTTGAAGCTGAAGTAGTAATTGACAGGTAGGACATGGTAGCAGATAATTTTGTGTGCAACACTTAGGTCAGATCGAAGGCAGCATAGTTCTAAATTTTCTAGGCCCCAAAAGTCTGGCGGCATAAGGTATTCTGTTGCGAACAGAGGAGTGTAGTACGCTTCTCATGAAATATTTCTGGACATTCTCGATTGTATTTAATGTCCGATATGTATTAATGTATTAATGTCCTTATGATAGCACCTCATTCCTTTCATTTATTCCTGCCTCCATCATGAACTGCCATTTGGGTGCCTGCCTTATTCGGATTGTGCCCTCAATCCATTTTCTACAGAGATTCTCAGCCATCCAAGTCAAGATTGTCCCAAAGGTGTTTTTTCTAAAAGGCAACTGGACTTTCTTGCTTTTTTTTTTCTTCTTTGAAAACGTTTCGCTTCTCATCCAAGAAGCTTCTTCGGCTCAATTTTTTTTCTTTCCCTTTTGGGCCCAGACTCCATTATTGGTGGCGGCTGCAGCCAATCAACCTAAGATCGTGAAGGACCTGATTTTGCTGGGAGCAGACATCAACGCCATGGACCAAAAGGGGCAGACTGTACTGCACCTCGGCGCCACCTACGGGCTGCCCAGTGTCATTGAGGTGAGACTGGCCTATTTCCCCCTCTAGAACAGCCTTGTGCAACGTAGGCACAATAGAGGTAGTCCTCGACTTACGACTGCGATCGAGCCCAACATTTCTGTTGTTAAGGGAGATATTTGTTAAGTGAGTGTTGCTCCATGTTACGACCTCCCTTCCCTCGGTTATTCAGTGAATCCCTGCAATTGATAAGTTAGTAACCCGGTTGTTAAGTCAATCTGGCTTCCCCCCATGGACTTTGTTTGTTAGAAAATCGCAAAAGGGGAATCACATAATTTTAGGACACAAAAACGGTCATAAATATGAACCGGCTGGCAAGCGTCTGAATTTGAATCACAGGAATTTTGATCACAGGAATGCTGCAAAAAAAAATCATTCAGCAGCAGCTCACCACTGGTCCTAAGTCCATTTTTCCCCCCAGTGCCATCGTGACTTCTGCTCGCTAAGCAAATGGTTTATAAGTCAAGGACTATCTGTTAAACCGGCAGGGCAGTTTTAACCTGGCTAGTAAAGATGCCATCCTCCTTGGCTTGGCATATCTGTTTTGACCTGGTGATTGGGTTGAATCTCCTTCAAAGTGACCCCATTAAAGCTCTTGCATAGCTCAACCTCCAGGAGCTCCTGATAGACTGGAACTAGGTTTCCTAGATCTCCTGAGCCAGCATGGAAAATCTCATGACTCAAACAAATCTTTTCCAAAACTCACATCGACTTTATTATTTCCTCCACCCCCGGCTTCTTTTCCAGGCTGTCATGATGACTGGTGCTCCTGTCAATGTGGAAGCCAGAAATTTTGAAGGTAAGTGTCAGGTTCTTTGGCAACTGCCTGAACCAAAAGGGATTTTTTTCCCCCAAGCATTCACACTATTTTTTTTCCCCCCTGTTAGCAAGATTCATAGAGAAGAGGTCAGGGGTGCAAAACTTTCAGCCAACGAACCATTTCACCTTGAAAGCCAATTTTTTTTTCCCCTTGGATGTTAGGGCAGAAACAGAGGTGGGTTCCTACTGGTTTGGACCGGTTCTACTGAGTAGGTAGTAAGCCGCTGGTGACGTCATGGAGCCGGTTCTGGTCTGTGGACGCCGCCATCTGTTTTTTTTTTTTTTGTATTTTGGGGAGGGGGTGTTTTGTTCGGTGCATGCGCAGAAGCCAAGTTTACAGCCC
>JANHFT010002467.1:23460-35539 GCA_032467955.1 Pseudoxenodon macrops
GTTCTTATTCTCCGCTCCCACCGCCAGATCGCCGCTTTTCTTCCTCACAGGAGCCTTCCTTCTCCGCTCCTCTCTCACTTAGCTTCCGTGATCTCTGAGAGTTTTTCTCCCTTCTGTCTCTGATCTCCTCTCCTTGTCGATTCTTCAAGCTACTTCTCACTCTTCTCTTCCTACACAAACAGCTGGGACATCACGCCTCCGGATCCATCATTGCTGGCCGATTTCTCTCGTGTCTGATTCAAGAGCTTCCTCTTGTTCGACCTGAGCTTGCACCTCACCGCCGACACTCTGAGTATGCCCTCCTTTCCACTGATCCCTCCAATATTCAGTTGGCCCACCGGGGCTTCAAAACACGAAAAATTCGATCAAAAGCAAACGGAGCCCCATTCCCTTCTACTGATACAGCGTGATGTCACCACCAGAAGTCCTGACAGAGCCCTTTAAAAGAAGGCGCTGTCAGCCAGCCGGCAAACAGTTTTTACCCTAGCCGGCTATGCTGTTTTCAACTAATAAAGAGCTGAAGTTACTATACGCGTCCTGCCTCTTCAATCAACTGCAACATAACACTGAAGATGAAGGTGGGATCCAAAAACAACAAAGGACAATAGAACTGAGCTGGGCATCCACATGGCATCGGCCATCACTGCAGAAGCTGAAATGCTGCATCGGCAACTAAGATGACTACACATGCCATTCAATCTGACCAAAGAGAACTGGGAGAAATATATGTTCCAATTGGAGTGTTTCCTGGAAACCAAAGATTTAACAGAGCTAACAGACAAGAGGAAAAAAGCGCTCTTCCTGAGCTATTGCGAACCTGAAGTTATTGATATGGCTGAAGCACTATTGGAACCAACTCCAATACAGATGGTACCATGGGCAAGGGCTTCAGCAATTGCTACAAGCACATTATGCACCCGTACCCTCGCCAATGGTGTACAAACACAAATTCTACCAGAGAAAGCAAGAGGAAGGTGAGACGATTAACCAGCACGTCGCTGCTCTATGGAAAGTTGTGGCTCGCTGCGAGTTCAGTAACATAGAAGAAGCAATGATGGATAGAGTGGTATTTGGACTGAGAAACCTGCAATTACAAAGGAGGTTGCTATCAAAACCTAAGCTTACTTTTAAATTAGCTTTAGAGGCAGCTAGGGCATCTGAAGCCACCGATAAGACAGCCGCGGCCATCCAAAAAACAGGAAATATAAACATGCCACAAAGAACAGCCACTGTACATCAGGAGAATTGGGATACCGAAGATTCCACCAAGGAAGACGATGAAATCTATCACCTAAGATTTGATGGGAGAACAGGGAAGTCAGAGAAGCAAGACAGATCCTCGTTTTGTGGCGGCTGCGGGGAAAGCCATCCAGGAGCAAGCTGCCGATTCCTGGATGCAATTTACCAAAGATGTGAGAGAAGACGTCACATCACAAAAGTGTGCCAAGCCAACCAACCGGCCATGTATCAGCAATGGCAGACAGCAAACCAATCAGAAGGACAAACTGAATTCAGGAAATCGCAAAACCCCCAAAACAGCCGCAGGGAGACCCAAGCCGCTAACACCAAAGAAACACACCAAACAACCATAGGACACTACAGCATCCCCAACTCAAGAAAAACTCATATCACAGTCCTCATCGAGGTGACCCCATGTGATATGGAGGTGGATGCAGGATCAACCCTGACCATCGTGTCCTGAAAGATCATAGAAAAGGCAGTTCCAGGACTGGAGAAGAAACACCTGAAGCCACAAAATTTGGTGTAAAAAGACTACCAAGGGAACTGTGTCCCCGTCCGGGGGATCAGATCCGTTCAAGTCCAGTTTAAAAAGTTCAGCAAACAGCTGCAGCTGACCATAGTGGACAACTTGCCAAGCTTACTTGGACTGGAGTGGTTCGACTCTCTGGGGAATTACTAGGAGTAGCAGGCATCCACACAGTCCAAGACGACAGCATCAAGGACCTGATGAAGTAATTTGCAGACGTCTTCGACAGAAGTTTGGGCAAGTATACGGGGAAACCCATCTCTTTCAATCTAGATCCCAATGTAACCCCCATCCAAATGAAGCCAAGGAGGGTCCCCTTTATTCTCTGGCCCAAAATAGACAGTCAATTAGACAAGCCAATTGCCTAGAGAATATTGGAGTCCATAGATCATGCTACGTAGGAGACCCCAGTAGTCACCCCAATTAAACAAGATGGGTCAATCTGCAATTGTACAGACTATAAATAAAATCTTGCAAGAGTCCCTACCCAGTAACGGTGGTTCAGCACCTATTGCACTCAATAGGAAAAGGCAAAATATTCGCAAAACTTGATTTAGCATAAGCTTACCAGCAATTGACAGTGGACGTGCCACCGCAGAAGCACAGACTTGTTACACACAGAGGGGCATTTAAATGTCACCAGTTACAATTTGGGGTGAGTGTGGGTCCAGGACTTTTTCAACGCATGATGGAGCGCCGCCTACAGAGCCTTCTGAGGGTAGTGCCTTACTTTGATGATGTCCTGGTGTCCGGGGACAACAAAGAAAAACTAACCCATCAGCTAAGAGAAACATTGAGGCGTTTCCAAGAAGCCAGACTTAAAGTTAAAAAAGAGAAATGCAAAATAGGCGGGCCACATTGAATATTTAATTGATGGTTCAGGAATACACCCAACGAAAAGTAAAATCAAAGCAATTAAGGAAGCCAGTGATGGCGAACCTTTTTGGCGTTGCGTGCCAAAAGTCCAAGCGCGCTTGCACTACTGCGCTCACATGTGCCAGGATCCATAATACAATGTGCACCCTCATTTTGCATGCACGGAAGCCCCCTCCCCTGCGCATGCACAACCCCCCACTCTGTGCATGCACATACTTGTGAGGGGCGCACGTACAATAAAGTACCATCCCATTCCCTGGCGAGACAAAGCAGCAGCCGTTCCCCGGCCAGTGTATGGGGGACCTGAGAGTCCAGCAGGTCTGGGCTCTCCCCGCTGGGAATCGCCATTTCCCAGCCGGCGATAGTGCTCTCAGGGGCCCCATACACCAGCCAGGGAATCTCCAAATGTGCTGCCTTGCCTGGGTTCCTCCCCGCTGGGAAGTGCCATTCCCCAGTCGGCAGCAGGGCTCTCGCCCCCACATGCACCAGCTGGGAAAGCTGCAAACACACAGCCTTGCCTGGGTTGCCCAGCAGGGGAAGCTCCGAACGCGCAGCCTTGCCTTGGTTCCTCCATGCTGGAAACCGCCATTCCCCAGCCAGTAGCAGTGCTGTCAGGGCCCCCATGCACCAGCAGGGAAAGCTCCGAACATGCAGCCTTGCCTAGGCTCCTCCCCACTAGGTAAACCAGGCAAGGCTGTGCGGTTATAGCTTCCCAAGCCGGTGCATGGGGTGGGGGGCAAGAGTGCTGCAGTAGGTTGGGCAACGGCAGCTCCCAGTGGGGAGGAACCCAGGTAAGGCTGTGTGTTTGCAGCTTCCCCGGCCGGTGCATGGCATGGTGGACCAGCAGCCTGTGAGGTGATGGTGGTACATCCGGCCGTTTCCCAGCCAGCGGCAGCGCTCTCCCCCCTCCCCCCCATGCACTGGCCAGGGAACCTCCAAACGCACAGCCTTGCCTGGGTTCCTCCCCTCTGTGAACTGCTGTTACCCAGCCAGCGGCAGCGGTCTCAGGGGCCCCCATGCACCAGCGGGGGAAGCTCCGAACGCGCAGCCTTGCCTGGCCTCCTCCCTGCTGGGCAACCCAGGCAAGGCTGTGCGTTTGTAGCTTCCCCGCTTGAGGGCCAGCTTTCCAACTTGAAACGGGGGGGGGGAGGTGTGTTAGGGAAAATGTTTCCCCATGCCAGGCCTAGTTCTTGTGCCACCTCCACCAGATGGCAGCCCTTCTTTCTGCTGTTCACAGCTTCCCTTGCTCTACTGCTTTGGCCATTTTATTAGTGCTGACACTGAACATTATTTCATCTTTCCAGATGAGGGATTTGAGTAGGGAGAGCAGCAGAGAGTGGGCAGAAAAGTTGGGGGGGGGTGTCTTTTGGAGGCAGTGCAGGGAAGGACCGGCTGCAACCGGGCCCAGACCTGTCAAATGTCATAACAAACTGCTTGTATATTGGTGTATTGGTAAACTCTCATTTCAGAACAGCTCTTGGTTTTTTTAATTGCAGTGCCATTGTTTTCTGGCAGTTGTCAAAGAGATAAGAGAGTGAGTTGTTGATTAGGAGGACCATTTATGTGTGACTGCTGAAAGTAAAACTGCACAAATGCCAAGGGCTTGCACTGTCATGCTGAAGTGGATAGAAACTATGGGATGCATAGAGGGGCTTTGGAGTTCCCTTCTCTTTGGCAGAGAGGGACAAAAGGGGGTCTTTGGGTAGCCATGGAGAATTGGGAGGCCTTCAGTATTTAGTAGATATATTGTCAGAAATGGAGCTGCATTTGCTTGGAGGAAATATCGGTTTCAATACCCAACACAATACTGTCTTTTGGAGTAAATAACATGATGCAAAAGTGGGTGAGAAACAAGTTAGCAAGGGCAATTAAAAGCAGGAGAGAGATAAAGAGAAACAAGGAAGGAAACCAACCTGCTCTATGTCAACACCATCTGCTGACACTGTTCCATTTCTTTCTAGTTTGCCAATAGACCCCTTGGCGCATTGCCTTTTGCGCCTCAAACTTCTCATTCTCACCAAACTCACTAGCCAACAACTGTTTTCCCTTTTCTCAGGATCCTGACTCAAATATTTGTTTTCAAGTTCCATCTTTATCCATTCTTTCAGTGAGAACACCAAACTTCTACTCACATTTACCTGTCTAACATATGGTATGTAGTTCAGGCTCTCAGCCTAGAAAAATATATCCACAGCTAACACACCTCCAGAGACACCACAAGCACACCTTTCACATTTTTGAAATAAAATATCTTTCTTGTCCCACTCTCTGCCAGTGTTGAGCCACTTCCCTTCAATCTCAGCCACGCTTTGCTGTTCTTACTGCATTCCACAGACAAGCCCTGCCTCCATATTCTTACAAAATGTCCCATAATGCAAGCCTATTCATGACATTATGCTACTCTGAATCATAAATAGTTGAAAGTACAAATAAGCTGCCTTCCTTATATGCATATATTTCTCATGACCAGCTAAACGGCAAATGAGTGCTTCCTACCCCCTATTCCTAGCAAAAAGTTGCCATGTGTGCTCCCTCGTCAGCCCACAGGGCTTAGCAGGGGCCCCAAGGATAGGGGGTAGTCCCTCTGGCACCAGGAGAAGGTCTTGGCACCTGGGGGGGAGAGAGGCAGAAAGCTGTGGAAGAAAGGGAGTAGGGAGTAGGGAAGGAGGTGGGTGCCTCCCAAGCATTTTGAAGACCAGCTGAGAGAGGGAGGAGGGGTCAGCAGAACAGCCCCTCCAGGCTGAAGAGGAAGGGGAGGGATAGAAAAGTTAGGTATAGGTGAGAAGGTCACAGTGCTTTTCAAGAATACAGTGTTTTCCCTGTAGGTTTCTCATTCATCTAAGACAATTGAAATTAGGCATGCCTAATCTAATGAAAAGAAGCACTAGGGGTGATATAGCAGTAGTCCAATATTCCAGGGGCTGCCCCAAAGAATAGAAATAGAAAGAAAAAGAAAAAGAATAGAAAGGAATAGGAATAGAATAAGAATAGGGTAGAATGATAATGGGAGTGGAATAGGAATGGAATGGAATAGAATACAATAGGTTGGAAGGGACCTTGGAGGTCTTCTAGTTCAACTCCCTGCTTAGGCAGGAAACCCTACACCATTTCAGACAAATGGTTATCCAATCTCTTCTTAAAAACTTCCAGTGTTGGAGTCTTCGCAACTTCGGGAGGCAAGTTGTACCAACTGATTATTTGTTCTAACTGTCAGGAAATTTCTCCTTAATTCTAGCTTGGTTCTCTCCTTGATTAGTTTCTACTCATTGCTTCTTGTCCTGCCCTCAGATGCTTTGGAGAATAGCTTGACTCCCTCTTCTTTGGGGCAACCCCTGAGATATTGGAACAGTTGCTATCATGTCTCCCCTGGTCTTTCTCTTCACTAGACAAGACATGCCCAGTTCCTGCAACCGTTCTTCATATGTTTTAGCCTCCAGTCCCATAATCCTCTTTGTTGCTCTTCTCTGCACACTTTCTAGAGTTCTAGACATCTGTATTTACTGCCGAAACAAGCTGACTGCCAACAGCCCAACCAAAGAATCTCTAAGATCACCAACACTGATGGGGCGAGCCACCAGAATATAAACGGAGAGCAAACCCCACTCCTTTCTAGCACTGATGATATTCCCTAGTTTGGTAATGAAACATCTGCAAGAAACTCAGAGGTCACCAAGGACACCACAGTTCAACCCTGAGCTACAAATATTCTCTTTTATCTGTCATTTACCTCATAGGATTGAATTTATCCTGATGTCAAGCCTGAACTTTCTTCCTTGTTATTTTAGCTGAAACGTTCTGGTTCTGCCCCCTGGATCACTAGAAAAGAGGTCCGTTCCTTCTTCTCCATTTGGTCACCTTTTCTGTAAACGGAACCTATCCAGATTCTTTCACCGTTCCTTTCAAGGGTTGGTTCTCAGACTCTTCACCACACTGGCCCTCCTGAACTTGCTCCCAAACGCCATGACCCCTTTCTGCACTGTGGCAAAATGTTCAACCCGGTTTATATCTTGCCAGAACTCCTGTCTCTTCTGCAACATCTTTTAGTCTACTTTTAGAGGCAGATAAAATTAACTTCTGGCTCCATTGTTCAAAAATATCCTTCAATATGCCCGTTCTAAAAATACATTTTTAAAATAAATTTGATTTTAAAATAACAACGGAAAATATTGAAAAGGAACAAACACAAAGGTACCTACATAAGTAAAAAAATACGTAAGTGCTTAAAAATAAGTGAAAAGGTACTACATAAAAACAAAATGCAAAGCATAATATGTCACTAGAGTAACATCTCTTATGTCGAGACAGGTCAATTTCTCTCAACAATGAAACTATTATACACAGAGTATGGTAGCTGAATTGTGTAGGCTTGCAACCAATAGCAAATGCAAGTCTAAACACAGGGTTTCTGTAAAAATATACGTTTTTATATAATCTGGTGGCTGAGATCCAAAGTTGATTGACTGAGTCATACAGTCATTAGTGTTGCATTTTTGTCTTCCAAGCCAGATAATAGCGGAATATCTTGTCTTTTTCATCTGTCTCCAATCTCATCTCTTACTTGGCTTCATTTATAATGCTGGCAATCTCTCTTCGTATATATTTCCCTTAAGCACTCTGTGTTTAATCCTGGCCCTATAACATAGTTTACCTTTTTACTTCCATACCTTTTGCCTTGCATTAGGAACATTTCCAACAAAATGTGAATTCTTCTCCAGAACTCAATCATATCCAGACAATACATTTAGTTTGGCTGCTAAATTAACTTGCTTTCTGGCTTCAGTCAATACACCAGGAGATAAAGCAGCTGAGGTTCGTGTATCGTATTCTCACTGACAAAAACTGACGAGAATGGAGTCCAACTGCACCTGCCCTGCCCTGCTGGCGTGTGCCCTGTGAACGCAGCTCCTGCTGGGCCACAATGAGCAGGTAACTCCGGGGAGGGAGGGAGGGAGGGAGGCTCCCCGTGTTTTGAAGCCCACTCAGGGTCTGAAGAATGCAAGGCCTCTCCTTCAGCAGGGCTGCCTTTGTTTCTCTTGGAAAGGAGAAGGTCCCCTTGTTTCCTCCCAAACTTCCTGGCCAGCAGGGAAAGGGAAGATCCAGGATGCAAGCATGGAAAAATGAACGAAAGAGGAGGAAGGTCAGAGATATTCCCTCCCATCCTTCCTCATCCCAAGAAGACATTTCGTTTGACCTAAGCAAGCTCTTCTTTTGAGGTAAAAACCCAGTCAGCAGTTCAACGAATCCCCTGGAATTACAAAAGGGCTCGGATTAAATTTCAGCAACCAAAGATGCTTCTCCTGTTCAAGCGTCAGACTCTGCTCGGTCAGGAGACCTGGCAGAAGAGCTCCGGACCTTCACAGCCAACCCTTTGGGGGAGCACATCATGTGCCCAGACCTCCCTCGTAAGGAGCGGTTTCATCCATCTGCCAATGGATTCAGGGTATTGGGGCAAGAGGAATCGCTGCAGCCGTATCACTGTGCAGGTTCAATTCCTTAAAATGAGAAGAATTGAGTGTTCATGCATCAAAATGATGGGGGTGGGCTGGGGGCTTCGATCACATTGCCCCACTCCCATCTGCCCCCAGACACAGGCACAGTTGCTGCCAACACAATCATGAATCGTATAAAGGGAAACAGTGCACAAATATTTGCTATGCAAGAGGAACTAAGTAGAAAAACAGATAGTTGGATGACAGACGACCAAAAGTCAGATAAAATGCATTGATTTTTAAAAAAATGAAATTTCACAAAGTGATGCAAAAGCCAAATGGAGCCATTTAAGGGTTAGAAAAATGAAAAGTGGCAATTCCTACACATTGCACGAGTTAAAAGAATAAAACCGCATAGGATTCAGAATAAAACTTTAGGGATGGAGTCATATGGAGATTGCCCAGAATTGCCTTGATCCTTCTGTCCACCTATTGATAAGAAATCCCTATTCAGAGATTGGTGTTTGTTCTGAAATCACTGTGATATGCAAGTTGCAAGTTATACTTTCTAGAAAAAGAGTGAGGGTGCACAGAATGAAGGCTAGGCTGTTTTTACCTGAGTACTACCGTCTCTTCCGTACAGTTCAGAAGGGACCTTCTTGAATCGAAGCCCAGTTGAATAAAATGTGTTTAAGGTTTCTTCCCAACCCCCGAATGGGTCATACAACAGGTCACACGAAGGGCATTCTCTCCACACCTTCAGCCCTCTGGAAGGAGAAGCGTCCGCAGGTGTCTCCTGGTCAGGAGGTGGAGGAGACTTAAGGGGAGATGCCCTGAAGGTTTGACTAAGAAAAGAGCTTCAGGTGGAAACATTCCTCTGGAGAGACTTCGGATGACAATCTCTGTCATCAGCTACAATAATTAAGATATTGCTCTGGCACTGATGACTAAAATGCACAATGGTGCAAGGCATTTCTTTTTCTTTACAAAAGTATGCACACGTTGTTTTTTAAGCATCCCGTCCAGCTGAACCAAATCTGACATTTTTTCCATCCAGGATTCTGGGCAGAAATACTCCCTGGATAGCTGATCTTAATTTACGCTATCAGGTAAGGGCACGAAAGAGAAGCTCAGGGCACTGCTTGAAATGCAGAATCAGGGGGGGAGAGAGAGAGAGAGGGCAGGACTGTGGCTTTGGCTTCCTTTGAGCTTTTGCCTTAGCATTTCATCCACCTACTTCAGCTGACACTAATATTAGCACGGATTCCGATTAGGCCGGAATTGCAATACCTGATGGATGACACCCCGGTGCCCATTCGGCTGACGTGTTCATTAGCCTGACATATGCCTACATCTCTATTCCCCTGGGATCCCAGTGGGGCTTCGTGAAGCTGCCTTCGCTCAGCTGTTAATCAGCGTCAGGGTGACCTGGGCCTGGGTGGTTGGCAGCTGCCATGATCTGCCTCTCCAGGAATAGCGCCCGCCTGCCTGCCCACCCGTGGCTCTGCTCGGACCTGCCAGGGCCGCGTGAGAAAATGCCAGCAAGCCTTATATCAGCACCCTGCGTGAAAGACTCCATATACTTGCATTGGTTCAACTTCAACTTCCTTTGACCTTGGTTAATTAAGAGGGTAGGGTTATGAGGAAGCTTCGTCCCCTGTCTCATCCGTCGTCAAAAAGAGCTTGACGTCCCTGACATACACAGTTCTGGGTGCTGAAGAAATAATGTTGAATTTATATTATATACTTGTGAATTCAACACAAAAAATAGTTTGTCCCGAAAGCAACTGCCTGCGAAGGCTCCTGGACTGGGGCTGAAAGGGGAAAGCGGAAGCAGTTCCTCCATCCCATAATTGGGTAGATAAGGTGCCCTGATAGACCGGCCTCACTGGGGGGGAAAAACACTGAAGAAAATATACAGAAAAACACCGTATATTCACACTTATCCATAGGCTAAACCTTAGCAATATAACTTGGGGATGAGAAAAATATTCTGAAAGAAATTCTGTCCCTTATTTGGAATTTCTAAATGTCAGGATCCATTCTAGGGATTCTAGATACAAACTCAAGGTAAACCGCTCCAAACTCGATTGCAGGAAATTCGACTTCAGCAACAGAGTTTTCAATGCCTGGAATACATTACCTGACTCTGTGGCTTCTTCCCCAAATTCCCCAAAACTTTAGACTGTCTACCGTGGACCTCACCCCATTCCTAAGAGGTCTTTAAGGGGCCTGCATAAGCGCATCAGTGTGCCTACCGTCCCTGTCCTTCTGTCCCCATGTATTAATAAAATATCATGTATTCATAACCAAGTTTATACATCTTATGTATTCACAATCATGTTTATTCTTTGTCTGTAATCATATACATGCTTGACAAATAAAATAAATGTTACCCTCCCAAAAAAATGTATATCAGTAATAAATATACACGTTTACACATATGAATTTTGATTCACCATGTTAGAGTACTTTGTAATTCAATAAAGATAATATTTTTATTTATTTATTTACAATATTTATATATCTTTATTATTTTGTAAAAAGCTGAAGGCAACAAACACATACAAATCATCCTATTTTCACCATAACAAATACCCTGAAGGCCGAGGGAGGAGGCCTGGCCCAGAATTTCAGGTGCTGCCCATTAAATATGACTTTCATCTAATATGGTGGGGAAAATTGCCCATTGTCCCTCTGCCTGTGACGTCTTGTAGCTATTTTAAGGAACGTGGCTAATTTAGACCCAGTGTGAGGGAGCTCCAGAAACAGCAGGACGTTCCAACATGCCTAATCTTATCAAAAATGTAAGCAATAAAAGCAAAATATAATTCCAAGGAAGCCATTTTTTTCCTTCTAGCAAGTAATGAAAATAAAATCTCCTCCACGTTGAGTTCATCTCCTGGTGGCCTTCTGGACACATCCATAAAGATGTTATCTTCTTAGAGATACATGTGGTTTTTTTTCCCCTTTCAACTTCTTATGGAAAGTATTTTATCTTTCAAGTCCAACAGTATTGAGTACTAAGCAGGCTCAATTCTGATCAGCTAATAAGCCCAAACTTATGAACTCTACCAATTTTCTATTTCACAACCGTCTTTTATCACTAAAGTACTAGCACTGACTCAGTTGAACACAGTCCTCTCTTAAATGTAGTTTTTCAGAAATATTTCTACAATAGACTTCAAACAGATTGCCTGTGGGATGCATTTGCCAGTCATCCTTGCTATACAAAGCCATTTGCAGAAAGCAACAAGAGTTAAATTAAAATGCTAAGCATCTTTTTATCCTGAAATGTTAAACAAATTAAAGTATCAGATTTCTTTCTCACAGCAAGTCCAATTTTAAACACCATTCCTAAATTACATCCAGACTCATCAGCTAGGACCTTCCCAACAGAATCAAGCATTTAAATAGTCATGCATTCGTTTAAATTTCTAGAGCCGCCCAACTCAATCAACCCTGGGTGGCTTACAAGAAAAGCAATCACAGCAACAAACGAAAAGGACATGTCCAGTAAAAGGACATGGCCTGATAAAGCTAATAAAAGGCACAAAAGAAGAAGACTTGATAACACAAAACAACACAAAACCCATCACACTTCTCCACAGGGTCTGATAAAAGAGACCCAGCAAGGATATCTAACAAAATGAAATTCAAGGGTGAAAAAAGGAAGGGTCTACATTTAGGCAAAAAAAACCCAAAATGCACAGCTACAGTATATGTGGCTCAATAGTCATAATTGTGAGAGGGATCTTGGAGTCCTAGTGGACAACCACTTAAATAGGAGCCAGCCGTGGGCAGCAGCTGCCAAAATAGCCAACACCGTTCTAGGCTGCATCAACAGAGGGATAGACTCAAGATCATGTGAAGGGTTAATACTGCTTTATAAGGCCTTGGTGAGGCCACACTTGGAATACAGCATTTAGTTTTGGTCGCCACGATGTAAAAAAGATGTTGAGACTCTAGAAAGAGTGCAGAGAAGAGCAACAAAGAGGATTAGGGG
>JANHFT010002467.1:35639-47034 GCA_032467955.1 Pseudoxenodon macrops
ATAAGATGCACAAGCATGGTAATGAGTACATGACATTTTACGAATACATGGGGACATTAGGACAGGGACGGTAGGCACAATGGTGCACTTATGCAGGCCCCCTTTACGGACCTCTGAGGAATGGGGTGAGGTCCACGGTAGACAGTCTGAGGTTAAAGTTTTGGAGGTTTGGGGAAGAAACCATAGAGTCAGGTAGGGCATTCCAGGCATTGACCACTCGGTGGCTGAAGTCATATTTCCTGCAATCAAGTTTGGAGGAGTTTGGATAACTGTCTTACAGCAACTATCAAGAGCCTACAGTACTGAGCGGCATAAATCAAAGCTTTTTAATACAATTCATTGATTGGAAAAGATTGCTTATAGGTTTTTGCCATTAACATGGATCTCCTCCTACAATGTCTGGAAAAGCAAAAGGCACATTTCTTATGAGTTACACTCATGTATCTGGTATTACTATCCTTCTTCCTTTAGAACAATACCGAGTTTTGCATATTTTGGCTGTAGATGTTACTATTTCCCCTCTGTTTGATTTTGTGCTGTTAGGAATGTAAGCTTTTTTTTCTTTTTAATCCCTCCTGTGCCTTTTTTTCCCCACCATCTGATAATCTGGACCAGAATTTAAAAGAGGAGAATTGGAATAGTTGTACTGGAGAAAAAGGGAGCCACGAAAGAGCTCAAAGGAGAATATTATGCCTTAAATTACCTAGTTTCTCTTGGCAATGGCTAGGAGCCCTGGTGTATGCAGGATATAAACAGATGTCATGTAAACAAAAGTCTAGTTTGCAATCTTCCATATCATTGTTTGGCTCCTTAATAAACTAGACAGAAACAGATCGGTGAACCTCTGGGAGAATTTCTTCCCAGCCCCGTTTAGCATATTTTCCTTTTCTTTAATCCAACACACAGGCCTGGTTTTCAGGGGGCAAAGAAAGGCTCCCACTGGCCGCCTCATCACTCCTCCTTTGAGAGGAAGATGCTCTGGGAAGGAAGGGACAGGAAACCACTTTGACCCGAGGGAACCTGGCGGCCAGCAACCCCTTTGGGATACCCACATAGCAGAGGTGGGTTCCTACCAGTTCAGACCGGTTCTATACAGTAGATAGTAAGCCACTGGTGACGTCACAGAACCGGTCCTGGTCCGTGGGAGCCGCCATCTTTTTTGCGGATTTTTATTTTGAAAAAAAAATTTTTTTTTGCATTTTTTCTGGTTTTTTTTTCTTCTGCGCGTGTGCAGAAGCCGAGTTTCCGGTAATTTTTTGTAATTTTTTTTGTACTGCGCCTACAAGGTGCAGCCACTCGGTGCGGGAGGCAGGGAACCTGGGGCGAGGTAAGTTAGAACACCACCCCTGCCGCATAGCCACACGTAGATTGTAGATCACGGAGAGATCCCAGCAGAGGGAAATGTCCCTGGCAAATCTATCTGATCCGTGAAGATGAAGCAGGAGAAGGAAGCCGCCAAGATAATCTGCATCTGATTATCCTGGAGTTTTTGACATTGGCTCATTGACATGGACGGCGTTGACAGAGTAATTGCAGAGTAAGAGACAATGCTTCCTCCTCACAGGTCATCTGTCGGAGTCCTTCAGTTGAAAGACATTTTCTTTTTTTGCATTTTAAAATCTAGGCTATAATTTTGGGAGTCTGTCTGCAGTTCCCTTGGCTCTACAGCCTTAGGTGTCCAGGAACTCATTGCTATCCGAAATATTGCAAGGAGGCTTGATTAAAATTGGAGGCAAAGCAGGGGTGGGTTCCCGATATTTTTGCTGCCGGTTCGCTCAGGGTTGCACTGAGTGTGCGCGCATGAAGCCCGTGCGCACGCAGCAATAAAAAGTAGCTTTTGCACATGCGCAAAAGCAAAACCCAAGATGGCGGAACCCACGGAGACACCGACAGGACTGGCTCCGTGACTGTCGCCAAGTTACTACCGGTTCCATAGAACCGGATAGAAGCGGTAGGAACCCACCTCTAGGGCAAAGCTTTGGCTGAATGCCTGGTCCTGGTTCTTTGCAGCAAGCAGAAGCCACTTCAAACAGCCAAAGAGGCAAACTGGGTTTTGTGTGGCATGCGGAGGGCCCGTTTTGTTAGGCAGTGAGCTCTGGGTTGTGTGCAAGGATCAGCAACAAGGGATGAGGTGCTTTCAGCCAATGGCATTTAGATAGCTCTTAATTATGACCACGTTTATGTATTTACTGCTCTTTCCTCTTTATTCACTGTGGTTCACCACCCACTCATGTTTTTGTGAGAAATGTGGCCATTTCAATGTGACAGATGAATGAATGAATGAGTGAATGGAAAAAAAGAGAATGAATGAGTGAATGAGGATGTGTGAGGATGTCATAAAAGTTCACAGGTCATTGAAATTTTACTGGCTATCGTAGATTAATAATTCCCAGTGTTCTCAATTTTCTATCCTCATATATCAAAATGCTACACATTCCAACTATGATAAAATTAGCATTTATGATCAGAAGTGAAACTAACCTTTGTAGATACTTTACTAGACTGAATCGTTACCTCTATTGTTGTTGTTCTACTGTGTTTAGATGAGCTGCCAGTGCTTGTTCGCTCTGTTGCCTTTTCTTTGTCTTTCTGATAAAATGTACTTTTTAAATAAGATGGTTAAAGCAAACTCCCCCCCTATTCAGGATTCTGTTTCTGTGAACAAGCAATTTGATTTATGTCATTTCTGACATTGAGAAGGTGGCTTTTCTCCTATGCAAATCAGCAGAATGAATGAGGCACATCTTGTTTTTATTACCACATTCATACTATGGTTTAGGTATTGTGTCTACACTTGGTCTTCCAGGACATCCAAAGTCAGAAAACACAAAATGAGATTTCTTTTTCTTTTTTTTAAAAAGCCAGCACAAAGCAATACATTGTAAATGCATCAGGGATATTTTTTTTTCAACAGGTGTAAATTGACTGCTCTCCACTGAGACTCTGTGTGTGTGTGTGTGTGTGTGTGTGCAAAATGAAAAAAACAAACCCTTGAGATCCTATTCTCTGCAGTTCCTGCATTTCAGATTATGCTTTAAATCACTCTTTGACATATAAAAGAAAGCATGAGAGGCGGGAGGAAGGTGAGGAAGAGCCTTGGATGGCTGCATTTTACACTCCATAAATTCATTTGCAGGCTTAAGGCACCAAGGACTTCAAAGGGAAAGCTCCATTCCCAGCCCTGCTCTGCCCTGCCCTGCCCTGCCCTGCCCTGCCCATCTAAGGTCACTTCCAGGTTGGCATCTGGAAATGATATGATTAGGTGAAAGTGAGAGTCCTTTTCTCTTCTCCTCCTTCCTTCCCTCCATCTCCTTTTGCAAAATTGGGGTGAAAGTAAACTTTTAGGTTAGTTATTACATTCTCTGTACATACACACACACACACACACACACACACACCATTAATGGCAAAATTTGCCATTATATGCCATTATATTCCGAGTGAATTAAATACTCATTTCTAAGCCTCAGACAAAGGCGTCTTATATTATCATTACTTTCTGGGATCAAAGAGGCTTCAGAAGGCTTTTCATGATTTAAATCAGGGGTCTCCAACCTTGGCAACTTTAAGACTTGTGGACTTCAGCTCCCAGAATTCCTCAGCCAGCGAAGCTGTCAGAACATTTTGGACTATTTAATACTTTTTGATGACATCTCTTTGTGTAAGATAATTATACCTTGGAACTACGATTTATTGGCAGACGGATATTTCAATAGTGTCGTTGATCATCCTTAACCACACATGCTGATGAAAAACCAGGTAAAGATAAAACAAAGTTCAAAAATAAGGCCAAGAAAGCTACCTCAACTGATTTATTACTGGGTTTATTATGGTAGACTTTGCACCCAGTCTAAACATTTCTCTCAACAAAACTGGTCTTTTTGAGAAAGTCGTCATGATGTTTATCCCAACTCAACCAGCATTGAAAAAGGAGAGAGGAGAGTGAAATGGGCATCTCAATCAATCAGAACAGAGCTGGAAGGGGCCTTGGAGGTATTCTAGTCCAACCCCCTGCACAAGCAGGAGACCCTATACCATTTCAGACAAACGGTTGTCCAGTTTCTTCTTAAAAGCCTCCCGTGTTGGATATGTATATCGCTTCATAGTGCTTTACAGCCCTCTCTAAGCAGTTTACAGAGTCACTGGGTTTTACCAACCTGAGATGGATGGAGTCAACCTTGAGCCAGTGAGAATTGAACTTCTTTGATAAGCTTCCATTCTGCTGCTTCTTGTCCTGCCCTCAGGTGCTTTGGAGAACAGGTTGATTCCCTGGCAGCCTCTCAAATATTGGGACAGTGCTATCATTTCCCTCCCTAGTCCTTCTTCCCCCTAGACTGGCCATACCCAGTTCTTGCCATTCTCTGTCTTTTCTTCTTCCGCTTCACATGGACAAACCTCCTCAAAGTTCCCTCCAACCAGGCAGAAAATCAATACGTTAATAAAAGCTCTTCTTTTCTTTAAGTTCATTAATATACCTTGTCACATTAGAAAATTACTGTAGGGAGCATCCATTGGGCCCAGCACATTCCTAGTCAATCCCTCCCTTCAGATCAGCCACACCCACACACACTCGGACCAGACCAGAATCCTGAGATCAGAGAAGGTTGTTGACCAGGTGCCCTCAATCATTGTCCCCGGAATAGAAGGTCTACTTAGCTCTACCAACTCCAACAATGAAGTGACTCATTTGCTGGGAGAAGACAAAGATTCCCCTCTAGGAGCCCAAATACGGTTGACATCAAAGTCAAGTCCTGCGAACAGGAAAACTCCCAAACGTTTAGGGGCTAATCATCCTGACCGAATCTGACTAAATGCTTGTAATAGCCAATATCAATTATTTTCTGTTGTTTGTTCTGCTTATCATTTGTCCTTCTTATCTGTGTTTTTATGTTATTTATAGTTGTGAGCTACCAAGAGTCGGTTTGGGTCAGGTGGCCTCCAGCCTGAATGAATAAATAAAACTCCTTAATTGACTCTAACTTTTAATGAGCTCCACAAATGTATATTTTATAAACTTTCTTTAAAATAGTTGGTTATGCTAGTTTTTATAATGTTTAGAAGGAAGCAAAGAACATGATTTCCCTAAAACTGAGAGGAATGAAGAGTGTATCAGTTTTCAAGTATCTTTCATCCCAGATCTCTCATAAATGCAACAGTTCTACTTAGTTGCATGAACTAAAATCTTCTTGAAGAACTTTTCCAGATTGTGTTTGAACATATAAGGAGCTTAGGCAAGTGTTCAGACACAATTCAACTTACATCTGTGTGTGTGTGTGTGTGTGTGTGTGTGTGTTTCCCTGGGCACCCCCATTCCAGCTCCATCTTTTGTTCTTTCTTTTCTTTCTTACTCTCCTCAACCTTGTTTCCAATTTTGTTTTCACGCTTCAGCAACGGCCTTACACACCTCTGACAGCCTTGCTTGAGGAATTGTGGAGCGGATGGTTGGGAGTATTGTGTAGAGAACACGAGGATTAGAGGAACTCTGTTGCAACTGACCTCTGAGATTAACATTGACGTGCAAGATAAAGTCAGTGCTGACCAAGCCTCAGGCCCCATTGATTTTCCACAATGGATGTGCTGTTCAATAAATGAACTTTCCGAGGACCTTGCTGAATTAGGGAATGGCTGACACTTGACAACTCTATTCATCACCTGAGACCGTTTCCTTGGCTCTTACAGGAATAAGGATTGTATGCTCCTACGTGGTGTGGGTGTGCAATGCATTAACATGCGGAATGATGCCTCCTATTTGTGCATCGGTCTCCAAACTAAGAAAGGTTTAAAGGAAACCCTCCAGGATCCCTGCCTGAAATGCAGGGATGAGCGGGAACAGCGTAAAGCCTTTGCAAGTGTAACCTCCTTTAGCCTGCAACCCTTAATGGGAAAAACATGTTCCTGTGCCAGGGTCTCTGACCACCTTTGCGCTTAAGGAGACCAGGTAGCTTGTCTCCCCAGGTGCCGAGGTGGAGCCCTTCCAAAGCCACCCTCCTCTTCTGCCATTAGTAACCTGAGTTAACCACAGTCAAAATCAATTATACAAAACTTTGGCCAACGGGATCTTGACTGACAGGCCGAGCTGGATGTCGGAGAAGATTTAAGACAAAATATTCAAGAATAAACTCTAACTTTTAAAACAAAAAAAGACCCTTGTTTCACTCAAAGCACTATCGGAAGCGGAAACAATCGTGATGACGCCCACAAAATCCACAGTTTGATTAGATTATTTTGTAATTCCAGGCAGATGTCCCCCTTTGGGGAGCTAAGCCGGCAGTGAAAATGTTGTCCAAAGTTTCCAGAAACAGATGATGAACCAAAGTGAAGATGGAGTCAGGGGTTTTCTCAGGCCAATAATCCACCCTGGATCAGATGGACAAGGGCAGTAAGGAAATGCTGGAAATAAAATAATATAAACCCAAGTTGAGGTCCTCACCTCCCTCTCCCAAATGCGGCTGAATCTCAGCGATGTCCAGTGAGGTGAGGACCTTAACTTGGGTTTATGTTGATGTTATTTAGGGATAGAATTAAATGGGTGTCATGCCCCGTGCCAGGACAGGAGCTGCTGGGGTTTCCAGGACAGATCACTGTGAGAAAGTTCTAGAGCAGTGATGGCTAACCTTTTTGCCATTGCGTGACAAAAGTGGGTGGAGCGTGGGACGGTCAAGGAAGTTTCTTTTCCAAAACCTTTAAACCCACGTTAAGCTAATTACTGCTGCTTTCAATAGGGCTTCCCTCCCTCCCTCTTTTTCCTTCCTTCCTTCTTCCCTCCCTCCGTTTGCTTCCTTGCTTCCTTGCTTCCTCCCTCCCTCCCTCCGTTTGCTTCCTTCCTTCCTTCCTTCCTTCCTCCATCCATCCATCCATCCATCCATCCATCCATCTTTTTTCTCAAGCCTTTACAAAATGTGACCTAACTCTGCAGCAGCTGTTTACCAGATGCAAGACAAATATTCATAAGTTTGGACCCTTCAGACTCTGCATCTGAATTCAATCTGGGAACAAATATTCCCTCTCATCTTTAGCAGACAGAAACTAGCAAGGGACGTTAAACTGAAATTCAACTTTAATGGAAAACCTGTCAGTGATTTCAGGCTCATGAACCAATGAGTCAGATTTCAGCCGGTTGGAACCGTCATTCATGGACACATTTGGCCCTGCAGCAAATGATTCCTCTGCTTCTTTATAAAAAATCTCATTCTGGATTTATTCAGAAAACGGGGCCATCAAAACAGAGCTACAGTATGCTGTACTGATTCTATTTCTTCTTGTTCCCCATTGCAACAAGTCAATTCATATTGTTACCAAAAACTCCATAAGGACATATCCATAAAAACATAGAACAATAGAGCTGGAAGGGACGGTGGAGGTCACCTAGTCCAACCCCCTGCTCAAGCAGGAGACCCTCTACCATTTTCAGACAAGTGGTTGTCCAATCTCTTCTTAAAGCCTCCAGTGATGGAGCACCCACAGCTTCCGGAGGCAACTTCCATTCCATAGGTTGATTGTCCTCACTGTTGGGAAGTTTCTCCTTAATTCCAGGTTGCTTCTCTCCTTGATGATGCCCATGGAGACACCAAAGGGACTGGCTCCGTGACATCATCACAGAGTTACTACCGGTTCTAAAGAGCTGGTTAAAACCGGTAGGAACCCACCTCTGCTGCTATCATGTCTCCCTTGGTCTTCCTTTTCATAAGACACACCCAATTCTTATCATTGTTCCTCATGCATTTTAGCCTCCAGACCCCAAATCCAACTAGTCACTATGAGCCAAGCTTATAATAGAACTAAAAATGTGTTGATCCTTCGTAATTGATTCTTCCGTCACAAAATCCCCTCCTGCCTAAGGATCTTGGTCACAAGTCTCCGCGTGTTTGCTCTTGTCCAGTGACCTTCCAAATCCTTTGAACTCCCCAGTCGTGCAGGCTGAATGGTGCCAACCCAAAGTTCACATGGGAGCCTTTTGTGTAAGCTGGGAAAAAATAGACCAGGGTCCCTGGAAGGCTTGAGTTAAGTGGGCAGGAGAAGCGGGAGGAGGGGACAGAGGGATCAAAATAGGCATTTGCAGGATGTGAGAAGCGTTGCGCAGGGATCATCTTCTAAGCCTCTCTTCAGAGGCTGCGATGCGACGCTTCCAATTTTGTCATGGCTTTGCTTAGTCAACAACAACAACAATTTATTATTACAGTCTTGGACCAGAGAGAACAGAGCAAATAAAAGCACTCAGTATATATACACATAGGTGGATTCTCAATCTTCTTACTGCCGGTTCACTCAGGGGCGCATTGCGGCTGCCTGCACGCACATGCGCAGTGCTTTAAAAAAGCTTCTGTGCATGCGCAGAAGCAAAAACCAAGGTGCCGTCAAAAGAAACGGCTCAGGGGCGTGGCAGGCCTGGGTCGCTAACGGTTCTAGCAAACTGGGCCACCAAGTTACTAACGGTTCAGTAGAACCGAACTTAGGAACCCACCTCTGTATACACACTTAAAACTTCTAGTATAAAATAATAAATAACAGCTAAAATCTATAGTAAAATCCAATGTTTATTATACATGGTCTGACTATACGATAGTGGCAATCCCTAAACTGTGTGTCCCGTTGTAGGTTCAACGCTAAGAGGAAAACGACTAAGCAGTGCAAAGAATCTGCCACAATTGTTATATAAGGTTGCTACGGTGGAGAAGTCCACACACGCTGCCTTGCGTGTTTTTTTTTTGTATTTATTTTTGTTTATCAACATGAATAAAATACAAAACAGAAGAAAAAGCATCCAATGTTAACAAAGAAGAATAAGAGAAAAAAAAGCTTTGTGTACAAAAAAAAAGAAAAGGAGGGAAAACCCCGAATGTCAAATATATCTAATATTTCAACATAAAGAATCCACCCTGGCTGGATGCTGAAAAAGGAATAAAAGAAACAAACAAACCAGATAGGTTCTCCTCCTGTGACATAATGGATCTACAAACAATTATGAAACTTCCCATCCTTATTCAGCAAAAAATACTATATTAAACAAACAGATATTCCATATCAACATATTATGCCCAAACCCAACATCTAGGCATAATATATAAATGTAAAGGGTTGCTTTGTGTGATGCTACTGTGACCTTTCTCTGAAAAGCTTGCATCAAGTGAGATACTGAGCCAGTGCGAAATAAGGAGTTATTATGTGATACGGCTTCAAATGTTTGTCATCCCAACGTTCATAACTCTTAATTTTTCAGAACCTTATTTTTCATCTCTGCTTGTCTCCGACATCTTTTCTGCTTGGTTTTGTGTTCTGTGCAGAGTAAAAATCTTTTCTTTCCAGCAGCTGGATGTCTAATGTGGATGGTTATCATGGCTGCGACAGAGGAAGAATACATCACAGCGCTATTAATTTTATTGGTGTTCTTCATTATGTTGTGTAACATATTTGGCCGGGTGAAAACTTCTCCTACAAGAATCTTCACCAGCTGAGCCTCCACAGCATCAGTCCAACCTGATTCCTAGAATTGGAGGAGACCTTTCGCTTTTTCATAAGAGAATCAGACAAGATGCTGGTGGCCATAATAACAGGACCCCCCATAAAAGCAGGAGTGGCTATTGCAGGTATGGAAGTTACTGGGAGACAACATGCACAACTACAATGGCCACACACGACGATGGTAAATGCATGAGTAAATGAGTAGGGAAGGGAAGGGTTTGGATGGGAAAATGTTCAAGTGAGTTGACTTGGCATTTTCCCAAATCTTTAGCACAAATTATGCCAGTGCAAAACTCATAATAGCATTTTTGTTTTTTTGCCAAAAAAGCGAATTCTTGCATGAAAATGATCAGTTGCATAATTGTGAACTGGCATACAGCAGGTGAAACCTGATTAGAAGTATGTGCCATGTTTGAAATGTGCTATCAGTTCTCACACAGAGGAACTGAGCAGTGACTGGATTTCCTTTGGCTTAACCAGGGAGGGGTGTTAATTTAAGCTTCTTTTAGAAACTGGGAAGCTCAGCACGATGGAGCACATCTAACTCTCCTTCAAGAGGCGCCTCAAACTCCTGAAGTAAATAGGGAGAGTTTCTTTTTTCTTCCCTGCTTTCATTTTGCTCAAACTTTATCTTGAAATGACAACTGAGGTCAAGTGTCCTTCAGCTGAAACGCAGCACCTGCTGATATGGCCATAAGCCTCTGGGCAGCAATAGGGAAGTGATTTGTCATTGTGATTTCTGGGTTTTTATTAAACTTCCCCGAGTCGCCTGCAGCCCTGAGAGTCCCTGCTAATCTTCTGTCTAACTTCTAAACAGCCTTGACCTGCTGAGCTCCTAAGCCTGGATAAGGTCAGCCGAGTGCAGTTTGCTGAGAGGCTCTAGGAAGCTACTTCTAACCCTGCTCAAGGATGTACGTAATAAGATGCATCCTGGAGGCCTCATGCCACGTTCTTCAGAACTTAGGATATGAAATCTTGCCATTCCGTCTCTCGAAGACACAGACGGGATTCACATGCGTTGTATTAGGTCACAGTGATCACCCATCATTCTGGGGAAAAAACCAATTAATCCATCAAACTAGATCTGGAAGGGACCTTGGAGGTCCTCTAGTCCAACCCCCTGCTCAAAGAGGAGACTGTATGCCATTTCAGATAAGTGGCTGTCCAATCTCTTCTTAAAAACCTCCAGTGATGGAGCACCTACAATTCCCACTAATTAATTAATTAATTAACAGAATAACAGAGTTGGAAGGGACCTTGGAGGAAACCCTATACCCGGAGGTGTATTCAGAGGTGTAATTCAGCCAGTTCGGACTGGTATGCTCAAACTGGTACCGGATATCGCAGGTGGGCCCACGGCTCTATGTCATCCTATTTAGGCACATTTTTGAGGCTGGGTGCATGCACGGAAAGTGTGTGTGCAAGCAAAGCGCATGTGTAGAAGGCCAGGTCATTGCCCAGAAGGCAGGCATATGTGTGAATTGGGGGCGCATGCGCACGAAGCGATCACGCACATGACAAACTGGTAGCTACATAATGTGAAACCCACCACTGCATGCCATTCCAGACAATATGGCTGTCCAGCCTCTTCTTAAAGACCTGCAGTGATGGAGCACCCACAACTTCTGAAAGCAAATTGTTTCACTGGTTAATTGTCCTCACTGTTAGGAAGTTTCTCCTTAGTTCCAGGTTGCTTCTCAAGCCACATTACAGCTCGTAAAACTATGTGAGTTGCTGCCTTTGAAACTAGAGCTCAAGGATGCTGTTGTTGTGGTTCACTAGCAGCCTGCAGGGCTGACAGATGAGTCGAACAGCGGACAGGAATATGGGACAGCTCAGAGTCTGGGGAAGGCTCGGAGGGGGTCTCTGCATCAGAGGCAGAGATGGGGCCAGGGCCATCTGGGAGTGGTGTGCCGGAGCCTGCGGGGTCTGATAG
>JANHFT010002467.1:47134-59064 GCA_032467955.1 Pseudoxenodon macrops
AAGGGGGTAAGGAGGGAGGGAGAGAAGGAAGAGATGGGAGGAAGGGAGGGAGGAAGGAAACGGGAGTGAGGTAGAGAAGGAGGAAAGAAGGCCAGAGAAGGAACAATGGATAGAAACTGATCTAGGAGAGATTAAACCTGGAAACAAGGAGGAATTTCCTGACAGTGAGAAGAATCAACCCATGGAACAGAAGTTGCCTTTGGAAGTTGTGGGAGCTTCATCCCTGGAAGCCTTCAAGAAGAGACTGGACTGCCCTCTGTCAGAAATGGTCTAGGGTCTCCTACTTGGGTGAGGGGGTTGGACTAGATGACCTACAAGGTCCCTTCCAACTTTGTCATTCTCTTATTCTATAACAGAAGGCACATTCATGATCAGGAAAGGTCTCAGCCTTACCTGTCAGGCCCAGGTAGGAAAGAAGAATCAAAAGAAAAAGAAAGAAACAAGCAATTTCTCCTCCATCCACCCAGCATTTTGCTAAAAATAAGCCTGAAAAACATCTGAATGCTGTTTTAAAGAATAGCTCAGCCTGCTCTCTCTCTCACCCCCAATTATATCCCCAGCTCTAAGAGAAATTCGGCTTGGAATGACAGATTGTCCTCGACTTACGACGACAATTGGGGGCCAGGTTCAAAGCAGCCAAACCCGATATTAACAATTCCAGTATGAAGTGTGTGCTATGCTGTGTGATATGTCTTTTATCGCCTGGCTATTTATCTCTTTTTGCATTGAGCCACCTGCCAACACAATCAATAAACCCGCAGCCTCCGGTCCATTTTAGGGACGTCCCTGGAATTGCTCTGACCACGTTGGCAGAAAATCAGGGCTGCCCCCGTGACTTCTGTTTTTAAAACAGGAAACAGGAAGCCCTGCAGTTTGTGGTGAGAAAATCAAGATGGCAGCCACAATGGCCCAATGATGTTTTTGACTGCACCCTGTGGACAGTCCTGTCGAAAAACGAAAGATTTAGAAAAGTATGCACAGTTGGAAAAGCAAAGGATACCCCCAAATCCTGGAGTAAAACATAGCCCTGTAGCCTGTACCCCCTTTGCACAATCACTCTACCACTAATGGCACCCCAAAAGAACATCAAGTGGCCACCAAGCTATTAGCCAATCTCTGGAGGAAGCTTTAATGCTGGGAAAGAGGAAGGAAAGAGGAGGAGAGGGCAACAGTGCAGATGGGTCAGTGGTGAAATCCAATTTTTTTACTACCGGTTCTGTGGGTGTGGCCTGGTGGGCGTGGCCTGGTGGGCATGGCAGGGGAAGGATAATGCAAAATCCCCATTCCCTCCCCACTCTAGGGCCAGCCAGAGGTGGTATTTGCAGGTTCTCCGAACTACTCAAACTTCCCACTATTGGGTCTCCAGAACCTGTCAGAACCTGCTGGATTTCACCCCTGAGATGGGTCCACTATTGGAAGACCTGAAGGATCCTGTTTGAGAAGAGATCTAAAGGAGGAGAAGGAAATAAATCTATCTATCTTGTTGTTAAGAGTCAACCATGACTGGATGCTATTGTCACCTAAACTCCTCCAGAGTTTTCATAGAAAATACCCCAACAAACCAGGGGTGTGTGTTGTGAATTGTTTTGCTGCCGGTTCGCTCAGGGTTGCCCCTCGCACACGCATGCAAAGCGCGCGCGCAGCAATCAAAAAATAGCTTCTGCGCATGAGCAGAAGCAAAATCCAAAATGGCGGCGCCCACGGAAGCATCGAAGGGACTGGCTCCATGACGTCATTGCCGAGTTACTACCGGTTCTGGAGAACTGGTTAGAACCGGTAGGAACCCACCTCTGCAACAAACCGCGAAGGACTTGCTGTGTGTGTATTGTGTGGTTTATAAAATTTCCCTGTGTAGCTATAGCCTCTTTTACAGGGGGGGGGAGGCAAATGTCAGCTAGCCTGCTGCTTGCTGCCATAGATAAGGGGGGGGGAGGAAGGATCAGGGAAGAAATTTTCATTGCAGCTACAGGCAGAGGCAGCCCCGACAGCTATAGAGTCTGGAAAAGGTGGAAGGAGAGAGATGAAGAGGAAGGTCAGCCAAAGATGGATGGACAAAATTGGAAGGGTGATGGGTTGCCTATTGGTAGACCTGAAGGCCAGGTTGGGGACAGATCATCCTGGGGGGAAATCTATCTATGTTCTTGCCAAGAGTCAACAATGATTTGATGGCATGTAGTCAATCAATCAACATGAAAACCCAGCTCTCTGAAGAAGTTGAAACTGCAGGGAAAGATGGAAAGAAAGAGAAGAAAAGGAGGACCAGCAGACAGGGAAAGGGTTTTGGACAGGGGGTTGGACTAGATAACCTCCTAGGTCCTTTCCAACCCTGTCATTCTATGGTTCTATGACTCAGTTGGAGTGGTGATAGGTCCACTATTGGAAGACACCAAGACCAGGTTGGGGACAGATCATCCTGGGGGAAAAATCTATGTTGTTGCTAAGAGTCAACTATGACTTGATGGCATGTAGTCAATCAATCAACATTGAATACTTGACTCTCTGGAGAAGTTGATAATGCTGGGAAAGGTGGAAGGAAAGAGAAAAAGAGAAGGACCAGCAGACAGGTGGATAGGTCTTGGGCAGGAGGTTGGACTAGAAGACCTCCAAGATCCCTTCCGGCTCTAGGATGCCATGACTTTGTTGTGGTCAACCAGCAGCCTGCTGAAGCTGGCAGATGAGTCGGACAGCGGAGAGGCCTATGGGTCAGCTCTGGAGTCTGGGGAGGGCTCGGACGAGGTCTCTGCATCAGAGGCAGAGATGGGGCCAGGGCCATCTGGGAATGGTGTGCCGGAGCCTGCGGGGGTCTGATAGCAGCGATGCAGAGGGACAGGGGGTACCAGTCCCTAATGCACGCAGAGCTGCTAGAAGACAAGAGCAGCTGCGAAGGAAAAGGGCTACTCAGGAGAAAGGCTGGGAGAGGTTGGACCCTCCCAGAAGACTTAAAAGAAGAACTACCGGATGTATCAGTTGCAAGAAGCAACTCATTCGGAACTCGTTTGAAATAATCTCGCAGCTCCACGTGTGACTCTGGATTCTGGTTTGGTTTTGAATTTTCTTGTTTAGTTTTGAACTTTGTTTAACATTGTCCCACGGACTTACCTTCTTAAGGTTCCTAATACCTAGTTACTCATTTGGTAGTGATTAAGGACCCAGGCTGGGATACTGTGAGTTCTAGTCATGCCTTAGGCATGAACACAGCTGAGTAACCAGTACCTACGTAGTCCCTGTCTCTTAGCCCTAGGAAGGAGGCGAGGGCAACAACTTATAAAAAGCCTGACCAAAAAACCTGCAGTCCAGGAATCACCCAGGACTCAATTCTGACTCCCAAACAAACAATTTGCAGAGCTGCTCCATTTAATTTCCAGGTCTGGGAAAGAGATGTTTGAGACAGGATGTTCTCTTTATAAAGCAGATGGACTCCATCAAATGAAGAGTCACATTAAAAGAAGATATATATGTTGTTTTATAGTATTTTATAGTGAACATTTCAACAATAGAATGCTTTTTTAAAAAGCATTTCACAATCATTTTATTATATTAAATAATAAATACAGAGACTTAGTTGCATACTTGATGAAGGAATTTCCCTGCTAACTTTGCTCTGATTATGATTATACTTGATCTTAATTTTTAGTTGCCACTGTTAACCACATTTGTAAGTTTGTACCAAGTGAGCCAATTCTTTGAAAACTGAGATCTATTTAAAACTGATTACTTAGCTGCAGTTTTCTCTACTTTGGAAAAAAAAATATGTTCCATTATTAGATGTACTTATGCTGAAGTCATCAATTTAATTCTTGTAGAACCTGAATATAATTTCCCTATTCAAGTATTTTGAGGCATGTACGGTATATTATTTTTTCTGCCTCTCTAAATGAGGGGCAAATAAGCACAATTGCTGTGTGTGACTCCAAGGACACTTATGCAACACTACTGTTGAAAGTGGAGATCTGAAGACTTCAGATTTTGCCTTATGTGGAAAGTCTAACAAAAGTAGAAAACCTTGTTTAACGCAATTATTTTCCGGACCTCTCTGGAAATTTCTGATGGGGTAATTTTAAATCATTTTTGTGTAAATGTTTATATTATTTATTGAAGAAATAAAGCTGCATTCACAGCAAAAGTCCAAAGTGCATGTTCTCCATATTAATCATGCCATGTTCATAATAGAAACTGTCAGGTGTTGAGACTTATTGTTTAAGTTAAAATGTGGGCATATGCTTGACATTTTCAGAACTTGGCAAGGATAATGGGAGAAATAAACTATGGAATTCTATTTATATGCATTAAGGGAACCTGATGTAATGCTTTTTTAGGAGGTGAAGAGTCCACTAAATAAACAATCATATATGTTGATGGATTCAATGCACACAAATGCGGGAAAAACACTATCTCTTTTTTCAACAGATAAATCTAAGAAAATCCCTAAAATATATTGCAAATTGAATATAGATAAATGTTGCAAGCAACCCAAAACTTTGCAATAAATTACAAGAGAGAAACACGGAGGGATATCTATTATTATGTGTTTTAAGGACATCTTCCTTTGTTTGGGTTTGTTTTATCCCTTCATAGATAGAACGTGCAAGTTATTACAGCTGCTAAGCTTTAAGCAATATCAGCATTTCAATCAGACCAGAGGCAATTCTACCAAAATAAAAATGGCAATAAAAATTCTGGAAAGCAGAAACCAAACATAAAGGAAACAGTTTTGGAAAATTTATGGGAAACTCAAAAAGACTGTAATAAAAACCAACCTTTTGCTTTACATTTCACAACATTTCAAGTCCTTTTGAAGAAAAAGTTTAGAAGGGATTCCCATGTAGAAACAAAACTAGATAAATTCCTCCCTTTAATAAATCAGTCAATGTCACCATCTCTGCCAACTCTGTCATCCTTCAGTCCACTCTTTCATTGTGGGAATTAGCCTGTCTTTCCATCTTTGTGTACGTGAGATTCTCACTTTTATCAATATAATCATGAAGTTCCTAATTTTCTGGCATTATCGTCTCGGCCTCTTTTGACCGTGGGCCCTCTTGTTAAGTCATGCTAACCTTTCAGTTACTTTATATGGAAAAGTGTATACAACGAGAGCGATATTTGTCAGAATACCAAGAACTAAACCTAGCAGACGACCTCTTCAGCTCTCAGCCCATACATTATGGAAACCCTCTGAGCTTCCATGCACAGTGTAATTGCATATCGTATTTTTAAACCATGGAATGGGTCCCAGATAGCGCTTGGTGGAATCAATGGTGGATACATTTCCTTCTGGCTTGGCTGGTGGATGATTGAGCTTAGCAGCCCCCGGTGCTGGGCTGTGTAGCAAAGCTCCAGGAATTATGACTTCTGGTATCAAAGGACGGGATATTTATGAGCTGAACTCAAGGCAGACACATTACTTCCTTGCTCACTTTTGACACTTCCTATTGTAACTGGGATAATTAGTGCCACACCACGGAATCTTGTTGAAGTAAATTTCCTCTTGCTGAATATAATGTAGTTAGCAGATTGGCTGCAGGCTCCATCCTTGCAGTCAAAGGATTGCTTTTTACAAGTTGCAGATAGTTTTTTTCCCCCTGAACTTGTTAGAATATTAGGAGGCTTGCCAGATGCTTCAGGCCAAGAGGGAAATCGCCTAGATGTGTTGAGAAATGTAACATTTGAGTTTTAAATTTAACTTCAAATAACACTGCCTTTTCTTTATGCAACGGCTGTTATAATGATGATAGTGAAAGAGTCACAGGAAGGAACAGCACCTGGGCGGGTTTTGTTGAGTTCAATGTCCAGGCAGAGATGCACATTTGGTGAGCGCATGGATGGCGACCAGGAGCAAGTCCCAAGGCTGACGGTTGAATTGAAAGTGACTCCCTAAGATGACTAAACTTGGTCAGATTGATTGATACTATGGAAAACATCTTAAACTATATCAATAAGATGATGGAGATAGGAAAAGCAAGAAGACAGATTTTTCCTTGGATCAAATTCATATAACTCTTCTCCAGGAACAAAAACCAGATTCTCATGACGTTTTGAAGGCTTCCAACTGAGCAGCACATGATGCTGATCCTGAGGTGCCAAATTCAACCCAAGACCCAGCTGGACTGGAATGTGCTTGAGTAGCAAGCAGCTGGCAGCTGGTGTGTGTTGGGGGGAGTCCACACGCTACGTGTAGAAAAGGACTTTGGGGCTTTGGTTCAGAGGTGGGTTCCTACCGGTTCTATCCAGTTCTATAGAACCGGTAGTAACTCTGCGATGATGTCATGGAACTGGTTCTGTCGGCGTCTCTGTGGGCGGCGCCATCTTGGATTTTGCTTCTGCACATGCACAGAAGTTAATTTTTGCTTCTGCACATGCGCAGAAGCTAGTTTTTGACTGCCCCGCATGCGCTTGAGCTGCGACCCTGAGCGAACTGGCAGCAAGAAGATTCAGAACCCACCTCTGCCTCGGTTGCATGGTTGAGGCTGGCATCTGGACATTTTTAATACAGATCCAGTTCAGGTAGATCACAAGGTCCCCAGTTCAACCTTCACCTGCCTGATCTCTCCATTGCAAATGACAGAGAGGGCGAATACCTAATATTGATGTAGTCCTCATGCGTTCAGCTCACCCTTCCGCTGAAGCAGCACCCAGCGCTCTCAGGCTCGATGGAGAATGAGTAAGAAGAAGAGGCTCCAAATACCAGCCACACAGTAGTGGGGGAAAGGGGGGGAAAGGGAAAGACATAGGAAAAATGAAACCCCAAACTTAGGTCTTCAGGTTGTCCAGAGGTTCTTGTCACAATCGGGTGAGGGACGAGAGAGGATACCTTTCCCCACCTGATCTCCAGAGGGAACCTGCGTCTGACAGGTACAAAGGGAGTCCTTTCTCTGCCCGTCAGAGTGTGGCTCTGGGAAATAATTTCACGTATTAAAGCCAGATGTTCCAGGGGCCGAAAGCAACGGACCAGCCGTGGATGGATGAGCTGCATGAAACTTCTCAGCCAATGATCCTGAAGAGCTTCAGAAAGTAATTTGCTTCATATGCGCAGCTTCTCCAGACCGAAGAGGCTCCGATTTGCTCTGGTTAATCACTATCCTTTCAGCTGCTGGAAAAATCCTGGCTTACAACTAAAAGATAGGAAGACGGTTATTAAAGACAAGGCAACTTTCTTTTAACAAATGGGGGCTGTGGAGTTGAAAACACAAAGGGCTTGAGGTTAAAAGTACTTACAGGCAGACAGGATGCAAATAAGGGGAACGGCAATGTTTTATGTCTGCATCCTGGTATCTGGAGTTACTTACCATCCAAACTCATCACTGGTTTTATTTATACAGAAAAGATACTGAGTGGAAATCCAACTTAAAAACGGAGGGCACCTATGAGGAACCCAATGAAACACCAAAGGCAAATTCACTTTCCCAAACTAAAATTTATCTATTATATAAATGAAAAGATGCTTGGCAGCTTATCTCAATTTAAATGATGCCACATCATGTCCTATTGTAACCCCTGAGTCAGAATACTTGAAGGATATTTTAGTGACTTTCTTCTTTTGCCACAGTGGGAAGCCAGCGGCCTTGGCTGATGGGTTGGCAGGTCCATTATGGAAAAGTGGAGGCGTTTCTGTCAGCCAAAACAGGATCATTATTAAGCTCAATTATACGTTTTATTTTAATTGATTGTCTATTAAATATATTTCTTAGTGCTTAATAAACATACTGTTATCTGGGTGTTTAATTTGCTTAACAATACAAATTTACATTCTTAATCTCCACCCCTTTTTCCAACCATTGGTAAAATAGATTCCATGTTGGATAATATTCCACATCTTCTTTCTGTTTCATTTTCAATGTCCATCTATCCATTTCTCCACAATCTAATATCTTCCTGACTATCTCTTCATCAATTATATGATTTTTTTAAAAAGTCTTTTGAACATTGTCAAAATAAAATGTGCTAATGTAAGTATGCATACTTTATTAACAAAATGGGGAGCAACAATATCTATGGCTCACGGTGATTGTCATGGGGGCACAGTGGTTAGAATGCAGTATTGCAGGCTGACTCTGCTCACTGCCAGGAGTTTGATTCTGATCAACTCAAGGTTGACTCAGCCTTGCGTCCTTCCGAGGTGGGCAAAATGAGGACCCAGATTGTTGGGGGCAAGAAGCTGACTCTGTAAAGTGCCCAGAGAGGGCCGTGGAGCACTGTGAAGTGGTATATAACTCTATTGCTATTCCCAGATGATGCATTGTGTGCCACAATATCACACAGAAGCTCTCATTTTGTCACTTGGCATCCTTGCAACTGTCTGGTGGTGTATCCTATGCAGATACACACAACTGAATGGATGGGAAGATTTTTCAACCCCAGCTGATGTTAAGACCATCCAAGCTCTGCTTTTGTGGCTCTATAAACTACAGAATTCCATCCATACTGTTTCCAGAGAGAAGTTCTCCGTCAAATACACGGCAGGACAGGGACTAGATTGCCTCATTCAAAAGGAAGAAAATGCATCTGATATATGATAACCTGCATTTTTCTACTGGCTCTGTTTATATTTTGTAATTTATTGGAAGTGGGTGTTTCTTTAAGAGAACTAATCCTTGAGAGGCCCTTTGATATCCTTTCACTCGGAGAGGAGGAGGAGGAGGGGGGGAGGGTCACGGCATATTAAACGAGTGGAGCGTCAATCAAATGGGCATGGCCACCCTCTTGCCTTTCTAAAACTTCTCTGTGCAGCTTCCTACCCTTACCCAAATATCCATTCTAGGGATGCGTACTTATACTCGTTTATATGATTCAAACATAACAACTTCTAGCAATGTATTAAGCAGTTCCTTTGTGAGCTAAGTGGATCTGCTACTGAAAAATAGGAAATCAAGCCATGTTATTTGTATTCAACTTGGCTTTCCTCTTCGGGCTGATTTCCCCTCTTCCCACCTGCTCCTCTTGGCTCTCAGCTCCCCACTGAGTAGGAAGCGCAAGGAGGATTTGGAGAATCAGGAGTTCTCCACCGGGGCCTTTCGAAGGACTCGGCAAATTGGAATGGACGCATGAGAGGGATTTATAGTGGTTTTGGCAAGGTAAGCTAAGGAAATGTGGACCAATTCAAAACACGGTTGTCCCGGACTCTGCAGGGTGACCCTTCGGCCCTGTGAAGGAATTCATGGAAGGATGAGAAACGTGTTTTCTTTCTCTGATTTTGGCCCTTAATGGTGCCAATGGATACGAAGAAGTGAAAGGTTACCACCAAGAGCTCCTGGAGGGATTCCCACTGCAAGCTCAGGTCACGCTCCATTCCTTGACACTGACATCCCATCTGTCAAACAACACTTTCACATTATAACTGACAACTTTACATGCATTCAAGTGCAAGATCACCCTACCTCTCAACAAGAGATGTGGCTGTAGGTCCGGTATGAGTTTGTACAAGTTCTTGTTATTTTTACAACAATTCTCAGGCGGATGGGAGTTTGCTATTCCCTTGAAATGAGTTTGAGCTAGTATAGAACAGTGATTAAAGTGTTAGTCTAGGTCAAAGGAAGGGAGAATTTTATGGTCCTTCAAGTCAGCCTTTACTTGTACATTTTGCCCTTTGATTTAAGTTAGATGCAAATTACACGGGTGGAATATTACTCCTCCCCTCATTGTATAAATTACCACTTGGTGACAGCTTTTGAAGGCTTCTGGAAGCTGCATGTGGATCTAGTTGAGTGTCTTTGTTCTCACAGGAACTAGTCTGGATAAGGACATCTGCAATGTTCATTGAAGGAAAAAATGGCAAACTTTTCCATGGGAACTTTTTCTTTCCTTATGCAAACTGCACGTGTGGCGGTCTTTATCTGAACTGCGACTTCAATAGGAGAAAAGAATTATGGCCCCTACCTCTCAGGAGAGGAACTAATGTGCATGTCTGGTGGCCTTGACCCCAAGTGTTAGGAGTTACATAGATTTCATCATGCACTTCTAGGAAGATTGAAATCATAGCTACATGGCAAGCGAAGTAACTTGAGAGTTGTAATTCAGCTGCTCATCACAAACATTCTATTCACAAATAAGACATCTGTCCTGGTCTAATAGAAGATGCAACTTAATTTGAAAAAAAAACAAACCCTGATTCAACGGGGATTCAAAATAGAATTGGTAAATTAATTTCATGCACATTTGGTTCAATGTCTTCAAACCAACTTGGTGATTTGATGGTTTTCTGTGCATGGCAGAATCCAATCAAAGCAATTTGATGATCTGAATATATGATTTAAATTAAATCGACTCTTTGTGGAGCCTTTGAGCCTAGCAAAATTTAGAAAGATGGAACATAATAA
Organism: Pseudoxenodon macrops; assembly: GCA_032467955.1. Lineage (NCBI taxonomy): Eukaryota > Metazoa > Chordata > Lepidosauria > Squamata > Pseudoxenodontidae > Pseudoxenodon > Pseudoxenodon macrops. Next base: position 57,445 of record JANHFT010002467.1, read on the forward strand.
CCGGGTGCTTGTTTGAATAACAACTGCTCTAAAACAAACTTTACACAGTCAGCATTTTAAGGATGAAAAATTACCTGTTAAGGAGGATAGGTGGCACATGGCCACGAAAGAGGAGGGGATGCTTTGTGTTGGTAGCCTGTTGATCGCCTGACACAACGTCTGAATGCGCCTTTGTCCATTGGTTTCATTTTATGGTCCTTCAAGGCATTTAGAAAGATCTCCTGCATAGACCTTCACAAGGGGAGAGGCAGACGACGAAGTAATTTGGAAGCACAAAAGAATCTCCAGGGCTCTCCAAAGTCTCTTTGCTTCTGCAGCTGAATTCCTGTTTATGGCCATGACAGCAAATAAAAATAAAAGGAAGCTTTAAAATACTCTACGCAAACCATTCATGGCAAGAACAGGAAGCCATCGGTTTCTTTCCCTTTGTTTCCCAGCGCTTACAAATGCACCTTGTGTCATCAGGTGTTATGAATGCCGAAACCCATCAGATTGATTGTGTGTCATTCTGTGGACATTAGAAGTAAGCAAGTATGTCCTCAGTCCATTATTTCTCTCTGCTGGAATCTGGGAAGCTCAAGAGAAGAAAGAGATGTTAATCTCTTTTTAAAAAAAGGATGGTTTCTGTTCGAGGCATGTTATAGAAAATAGGGCTGTCCTGAAAATTTACTTTGCTTTTTCTTTTCCGTTCCTGTTAGTGAGAACAATAAACCAGTGGAACAGCTTCCCTCCAGAAGTCGTGGGTGTTTCATCACTGGAGGCTTTTAAGAAGAGATCGGACAACCATTTGTCTGGAATGATAGAGGGTTTCCTGCTTGAGCAAGAGGTTGGACTAGAAGACCTCAAAGGTCCCTTCCAACTCTGTTATTTTGTTCTGTTCTTTCCACCCAACTGCTTTCCTTCACATAGAAGCACAATCTTTTTCTCCAAGGAGAAGAAAATGTTGGAGATCAGAGCTCATTACAGTCTAGCCAAGGAATCTCTTTGCAGGTCCACACTTTCATTCTTTTCATCCTTTTCCACCGGTCCACTGCCTTCCATGGATTCTCACATTTGAATCGGATCCTGGGGGAGAAGACCCTGAAGCAGCTGGTCCCATGACTCTTTGCTCTCCTGATCAGGACATGCGAACTCCTAGACAAACTGCAGAGGAGTAAGACTACGTAAAAGCAGCAGCTTTGGCTGTCTTGCAACCATAAAGTAAACTTTAAAAAGGCCCCTCAAAATATATCTAAATAAATGCATATCCTGGGAATGAAGTACGAAGAAAAGACAGCTTTCCAGAAAATTGGAAGTGATACTTTAACACAGTATTGGCAAAAAGCCTAAAAGTGTTCTGGAAATAGTGCTATCTATGGAATCCAGCAGATTTGGGCAATTTTCATCCAGTCTCCAACTTTCCTTTTTAGGGTAACTTGAGAAGGTGGACCAGAGGATCCTGGAAGAAGAAGTGCATTATCTGGACCTCTTCCACTCAGGATTCAAGCCTGACAATAGTACAGCCTAGATTGCATCTATCTGCCTCCTCTCTCTCTCTCCCTCTCTCTCTCTCTCTCTCTCTCTCTATCTATCTATCTCTCTATCTATCTATCTATCTATCTATCTATCTATATATCTATC
>JANHFT010002467.1:93667-110791 GCA_032467955.1 Pseudoxenodon macrops
TATAATGCATATACCCACATGGGACGTGGCGGCTCAGTGGCTAAGACGCTGAGCTTGTTGATCAGAAAGGTCGGCAGTTCAGCGGTTCAAATCCCTAGTGCCTCATAACAGAGTGATCTCCTGTTACTTGTCCCACCTTCTGCCAACCTAGCAGTTCGAAAGCACGTAAAAAACACGAGTAGAAAAATAGGGACCACCTTTGGTGGGAAGATAATAGCGTTCCGTGTGCCTTTGGCATTTAGTCATGTCGGCCACATGACCACGGAGATGTCTTCAGACAGCGCTGGCTCTTGGGCTTTGAAACGGAGATGAACAGTCGGGAATGACTAGCACATATGTGCGAAGGGAACCTTTACCTTTATATACCCACATATATTATATGACACAGAGAAACAATACAGTCTAGTTCGGATGTATAAATGTACATGCTGAGAAATTGAATAATTGAATTGAATTAATTTGGTGTTGATTTTGAGTCACTATGGAGATATTGACCTTACGATCTGGTCCCAGTCCGACCCCTACTGGTTTTTCACCCATCACTATTGTAATGAGTCCATCCACTTGCTGCTCCTCTTCTCTTTCCTTCCTCTTTTCCCAGAATTCTGGATTTCTCAAGGGAGTTGGGTCTTTTGCAATATGTCTCCAAAATTTGACGCAGGCTATTTGTGCTTTGAGTCAAAATTCTGGATTTCTTTGTTCCGTGATCCAATTGTTTGTTTTCATGGCTATCCATGATATTCTTGAAAGCCTTTAGTGCAGATTATTTAGAAGAGTAGGGACTTGGAGTGGTTTAAAGTGGTTAAAACAATTTATTTACAGTCTCTTCTTAGAAAGTACAGCTTTAACCAACCTGGTGGGTATTTATACTTTTTATAGGCTGGCTTATAAAGACCATTCTCCCCAAGCATCTAATTATATTTCAATAACAGCCAAGGAAAAACCTGTGTCACATGGAAGTGTTTATTGATAAGAGAGCAAAACTAGACTATATAGGATTTGTGCTCTTTCCCCATATGGCTCCTGTACTCAGGATAGACGTTCATCCTCCCTTCTCTGAGGTGTGCCAAATATGCAGATACTACAGGGACAGTCACATTGTCATATCAGGGGTGTGCCAGATTCCATGACCCATCTGCTTGCCATGTGTTATTAGATACACTTAAATGAGACATAATGAAATGGGAAGTTGGCATGCTGCACATTCAGAATACAGAATAACGAGAGTTGGAAGGGACCTTGGAGGTCTTCTAATCTAACCCCATGCTTAAGAAGGAGACCTTGTACCATTCTGGACAAATAGCTGTCCAATGTCCTCTTGAAAACACCCCAGTGATGGATCACCCACAGCTTCTGGACTTAAGCCATTCAACTGATTAATTGTTCTCGCTGCCAGGAAATTTATCCTTAGTTCTAGGTTGCTTCTCTCCTTGATAAGTTTCCATCCATTACTTCTCGTCTTGCCATCAGGGGCTTTGCAGAATAGGTCAACCCTTTCCATTGCCTTTGGTGGCAAGAATGCCCGTGGACCTTGCTTGGTCCCTATAGGCATTCTTTGGAAATAGCAATGGTGGGCTATAAATGTCAACCTGCCAAGGAGAGACAAAGGCAATTAGAATTTGAGGTGATTATGATATGGAATTGCCAGGAGTAGGACTTGAGGATTATAGGGAGATATATAAGGAGAAATTTCCTGACTGAGAACAATTAATCAGTGGAACAACTTGCTTCCAACACTGGAAGTTTTTAAGAAGATGTTGGATAACCATTTGTCTGAAGTGGTGTAGGGTTTCCTGCCTAAGCAGGGGGTTGGACTAGAAAACCTCCAAGGTCCCTTCCAACATTGTGATTCTATTCTGTTCTATTAATTCTCAGTGTTTTGTTGCTCTTGACACAGTCTACACTAATCCTGCTGGTATTAAGCTGAAGCGTCCCAATGCTCTTAAATCTAGGGAAATTCACATTCCAACCAGCATTTGAGGGAATTCTGCTTCCAGTCCTTTTTAAACCCAATAAGCAAAGTAAGGCATTCTGATGCAGAAGACCCTGGGATTCATGACATGGCAGTTGGAATTGATAGCAAAGAGAAAGGAGAAGTAGACTTAACAGTTCTCTTATTAAGGAAATAGATGGTTCTGGGCCTTGGGAGCAAGCATGCAATTTAAATAGAAGATTTCCTGTGTGATTTCAGAAGCATTTGAAGGCATTTCTGCCCAAGTCTTTGACCGCTGCTGCTTCTTTTCCTGCAACTAAAGCTCCAGTTAATCCCCTCCCTCCCCACAACTTAATGGCACAATCCAATGGGGAATTTCTCAGAGTTTTCCTTTCCAGGATCCATCTGCAGGCAGCCCTTCAAGTTTGGCATTCCCATTGATTAGGACAGGGGTAAAGATGGAGAGTCAGAAGATCTGCTAGTCCACGTAGTGGCATTGCCTCCTTGAGTCAGAGAAAGGTTATTTAACCTAGAAAGTCCTTCAGGAGCATTAATGCTCCGTTGTTCTTCAGGGTGACTTAGGTGGGAGGGAAGGGTGGGCTTTTGTGTGGAGAAGGAGGAGAGAAGTCATGGCGAAGGAAGGACTTGGCAAAGGATGGTCGCCTGCAGGAGTGCTCTGGTCTTTCATTTCACGCTTGCTATGAATAATAATGTCTCCGTCCGCAGGCTGTAGAATCAACACCTTTCTGGGTTTTGTTCTTTGTGTTTTGGAAATTTTTGGAAAAATACCACAGAGGGCTTCTTTTCCTACGATGGAAATTGAGAGATGCTACTAATAACCGAGATGTGTTTCTTCCCACATTGTGGTGCCCTGTCTGAGCTGGACAGAGTCATTCAAAGGGAGCCTGACCAAGGTAGAAAGAGACAATTGCTTCCTTTAATCTTGACTGTGTGTTCCTCTTAATATACCTACTTAGCACAGACCAGGGGCTTGCAATGAAAGGGAATTTCATTACATATAAAGCAGAACATTATTAATCCTCTTGACAGTGAAACCAACTGCCTAGAATGGATTTCTCATTTGCAAAGGGCTAAAGTGGTTTCTCCTTGAGCCTCTGACTCTTCGTGTGAGAATAAGAAAGGAACTGATGTTTGGATATTTGTCTAAATATCACCGAATTCTTAAAAGGCTGATTTTTGCTTAAGCAAATTAGTCCTACAGTTGGAAAGAGAAAGGAACAGATTGGATTTGTTTAATGATTTAAGTTTGTCAGTTCTGATATATTTCCAATCAGCTGTTTCATTCAGAAATTAGTCAGATCATGTTGTAAAATAAATATGATTCGATTCGATTCTATTTTCCAAATCGACATGCAAAGGAGCTTCCCATGCAAGTATTTTCTGAATGGTCAGATCCAATCAAGGGCATTGGATTAGCTTTGGAAAGTTGATACGATGTAGAGATTCAATCAAATCAACCTTGAATCAAGGGTGAAATCCAGGAGGTTCTGACAGGTTCTAGAGAACCAGTAGTGGAAATTTTGAGTAGTTCAGAGAACCGGCAGATACCACCTCTGGCTGGACCCAGAGTGGGGAGGGAATGGGGATTTTGCAGTATCCTTCCCCTGCCAGGCCCACCAAGCCACGCCCACCAAGCCACGCCCACAGAACCAGCAGTAAAAAAAATTGGATTTCATCACTGCCTTGAATCAAAATTCCAACCTGAAGGTTTGCGTAGCTGAGTGTAGCATTCAACCATTCTCTTAGGAAGAGATACTGCAATGGCCATAATAAGATTTAATCTGACAACAACAAAATAATAACTATAATAATGAAGTATAAAGAGCTGAAAGTTGAAATTGAAAGATTATGCCATAAATATTATGACCATGGGGGTATCGGTGGTCATTGGCGTTCTGGGTGCCGTCTTGGATGGCACTGCTGACCCTTGACCCATTTGGTAATCATTAAGTGGTGCCAGCAAGCCACAGCCTTCATACAACCGAAAGAGGCCAAAATTCACCAGACTGGTACCTCCTAAGGCCTTGCCATCTCCCCATGAAGTTGCTGCTGGCATTTTGACTTTTCTTTGTTAAAGCGAGGTTGTCATAGACAAGACGTAGACCAGCCCTCTCCCACTTCAGTCCTTTTTCAGTGCTTACTGGAGAGGACGATTCTTCTCTTTATGTTGGATGTTATTATTTTATGCATCTTTTTTAATTGCACAGCTGGAGACATTTTGAAGATGCTCATCTGTGCTTCATTTATCCATTAGTGCATGCGGTGATTAAGGTGAGCCTAATGCCCATCCATTGTCATGTGAAAAGTTTGGGTTTTTACTCATTGTATGCAACACAGGAGGAGGAAGTAACGCAACCTGCACTTTATTATTTTGTATCGGACACACCGGAGGTTCCCAAACTCCACGTCCAACTGAAAGCAGCTGTTGGGAGAGATGGGAGACATCATTGCATTATACCTTAAGCTACAAAAATGCAATTGAATGGCGATGTTTTATTTTATTCAGATGGCCCTGTCCTTTATGTCAGGCTAGTAAAGCTGGTGGAAATTATATCTGGGAGAAATCACGTCAAGGTGAAAGGGCGAAGACTGGAAACATTCCTTCAAGATTATAGAAGGTTGTAGTTAAGGGTTGGAACCGCACTAACAGGAGCAAAGTTCTCCGTAGTCAGAGGAGCGATATTACATCATCCAGACTCTTATATAAGAAAACATTCGGATTCTCCCAAAGTCGGTGAGAAACTGGTTAAGGAGCAGTGAAAACAGTGAGTAGCCTACACTGAATTTAAGCTTCAGCTGGAGACCCTTGGATATAGACCCCTAGGGGTGGGAGAGACCTCTGAGGTCTTCTAGTCCACCCCTTGCTCAAGGCAGGAGCCCTTATACCATCCAGGACAAATGCCTGGCCACTTTTCTTCTTGAAAACCTCCAGCAACCAAGTGTCCATGGACTGTTTCATTGCTAGTTGTTCCTGCTGAATTTGGAAAATCATACTACCCATCAATTAAATTAGGAGCTTGATGCAATCATGACACACAGCAGAAAAGAACCTGATCCATAAGGGGAAAGATGATCCTCTACAAATTTAGGATCTCTCCAACAGTGAAGTCTAGCCACTAGGATTCCGAGATCCTGGGTTGAAAGAAAGAAATATAGTTCTGTTTCATCCATGCATTGGTTCCAATTAATTCCAAGTCATCAATTTATGAACTCTGCATATGTGGGTATGTATGGATTTGGGTACATCTAGTCTAGAGAAAAGAAGGACTGGGGGTGACATGATAGCAGTAGTCCAGTATTTGAGGGGCTGCCCCAAAGAGGAGGGGGGTCAACCTATTTTCCAAAGCACCAGAGGGCAGGACAATAAACAAGGGATGGAAACGAATCAAGGAGAGAAGCAACCTGGAATCAAGGAGAAACTTCCTAACAGTGAGGACAATTAACCAGTGGAACTGCTTTCTTTCACAGGTTGTGGGTGCTCCCTCCCTGGAGCTTTTTAAGAAAAGACTGGGCAGCCACCTATCTAAATGGTATAAGTTCTCCTGTTTGAGCACAGGGTTGGACTAGAAGACCTCCAGGGTCCCTTCCAGCTCTATTCTTATTGATATTAATTGACATGGGAGAGAAGATGGAACTTTGGAGAGGGCCCCCTCTGAAGAATTCTCCCACTGCCATGTTCTCAGATACCACAGAAAGGATGGGCACCACAGGAAGCGCAGGAACAATATGACCACAAGATGGCACCTCCCTTACACTCCTTGCTCCCTCAAGCACTTCAGGAGAATTTTGCGATTAAGGCCCACTAGGTAGGCCAGGCCAGGAACAAAACTCCACAGGAAGGCCGGAACTGCATTTATTCTGATCAGTTATAATAACAGATTATTGCAAGTCTGATTTTGCTATACTGCACTTCCTCCGCTTTCTTAAACTCCAGGGAATTGAAGAGACGTCTGCCAGAGTCACCTCTGAATTATCTCTCTCTCTTCTGGACTTTTTACTGCACACAAGCAGGCTTTGTATGCTGCTTTCTACGTACCAGTTGAGATAGTTCACATTTTCGGTCGCTGAATCATTTGCTACTCAGGGTGGCTGTGTTTCATGAAGGGAACTTTTAGCAGGTTATTGGTATCCAAACGCAGCAGGTACCGCAACTCCACGCAAGTCCAGCTTACATGACTTTGGATCCAGAGTTGTGTTTCCAACAAGGTTTGTGACCTTTCTGTGAGCCCATTTAAATGTATGTAGAACTGGTTTTTAAAATTAAAATTGCAATCCTAGGCCTAAAAGAGGAGGGCTACTTGTGGTGTAAAAATTGAAAAAGTAACATCTGGATTTAGGCTAATAAGCCTTAAAACAAAAGGAGTTCTCCAATGTTCCAGACTTAGTTCCAGAAGGTCCTTCAGAAAGTTTGAAAGCATGAGGTTACTTCTCTCAGACCTTTGAAAGGAGCCATGTTTTTCCAGGTTTGTGAGATCCTGAGGGATGACGCAGCTGCTTTAAATAGCTCCTGACAGATGTTACATTCAGAGTCCCAAATCCAAAGCCCCGAAGAGTCCTAATTTCTAGGAGTTGCTAATTGTGCCCTGAGCTTTGGGTTGGGGAAAACGATCCCTTTGTAGGACCTGAATAGAAGAAAAGTGGAAATCTGGGTCCCAGAATGGAAGTTCTTAACATTGAAAGCATTAAAATCCAGCTACGTCAGGCTTCCTCTATTAGTTAAGGTTCATAAGATTGTCATGGCTGCTGTGGATTCCCTCTTCATCCCTGGGGTGGGGTCACAACCAATCAGTCAACTTAGTGAAGCAAGGCAGAATCCCTACTTCCACAGCCTTTGCAGGGATTCATTCATTATGGAGTCATCGTGGTAAGTTGACTCAATGCTACCTTTCAGCAGGAGATGAAATGAACACAGTGAGCTGTGAAAAGCCCTTTTATATCTAGCCAACGAGTAGAACTAATGAGCTGCAAAGGGCCCACAAAACACCAGCTTCTATTCAACTGCCTATCAATGGAAGGTTGACACTCCCCATTAAACAGGTTAAATCCGCAAAGAGAAAGGGGGAAGCTGTCCGCCTCTGTCTGGTTCCAGAAGGCATTTGGGCAAAGCCAACCTCTCTCTCTCTGCGGAGGACCTGGGAGGGTTTGTCATCTCCCCAATCTTTGGTCAATGCTGAAAATGAAATTATGCGCTGGATCGCCACCGTACAGCAGCGTCTCACCCAGTGCAGCAGAGTTCTTAGCACCAGATGGATCATTGTTATTGTTATTGTTATTATTATTATTATTATTATTATTATTATCCTCCCAGCTTGGCAGACAGGTGACTGCAGAAAACATCTTGCCAAGTTCACTAACAAGTCTACAAAAAGAGAAAAACAAACAAACAAAAATACCATTAAGACACAATCACACTAGCAATCATGATGGTCCCCAAATATCTTTCGGTGGCACAGAGAAACTTTCAAAATCTATTAGAAAAGTCGGGATGGATGCCATGAATGGCCACGGACTTTCAAGAGACAGTCAAGTAAGGATCAAATGGAAGGAGGTTTTGGAATGAGCGAGAGAAATGGCCTGGGGAGACAGGCAGAGTCTTAGTAATTGGCTATGAATTATTATTCTGTTGGCTTATGTGAAGTATTTATTCACCTTTGTATTTATTATATGCATTGTTTAGCCAAATATCAAGGCTCACAAGAGGCAGATCTAAGCAAGAATTGAAACACTGGAAATACCACAAACAATTGTCCTAAAGGTGCTTTTTCAAGCGGCAACTGGATTTTCTTTCTTTTTCTCCCCCTTGAAGACATTTCGCTTCTCATCCAAGAAGCTTCTTCAGGTCTTCTTCAGCTGAAGAAGCTTCTTGGATGAGAAGTGAAACGTCTTCAAAGAAAAACAAAGGGACAAAGTAGAGATGAATCGCTTGGGTTAGTCTTTAAGAGCACAAAAGGCTGCAGGAAACCATGTCTGGGGTTCACACGTGTAACGGTAGAGAGGTGAATCACACAGAATGATGCCACCTGTTCTTGACCTCCACCTTATTGGCCTGTTCTGGTGATATAACATCCAGGAAGTTCAGACAGCCCATTGGTAACTCTGCCTGTTGCCAGTTTTTGAGCTTCAGGTGCTACAAGGAGGATGCTGGCTTGAGGGTTCTGGAAGAGCTGTGATGAAAGATCTCCTGGGCACATTCATTTTGCACATGTCAAGGGGGGAGGGGAGATGCAACTTTCCACCTGAAGCAGGAGAGGCATGGAGGCTCCTGGGCAGCCTTCATACATTTGGCCTAGCAAAGCCAATGAAATAGATGCTTGTGGAATGGGGTCATTTCTTGAGCATCCTTCTCTTCCTCTTGTGTGTTCAAAGTTTCACATGTGTTTTCTATGTAAGATTATTCTTCCCCAAAAATATTTCATAAACACATAGAAAATACTTATCAACAGAAAGATTGGCTGCCATTTACCCAGCCTCAAAATTTGACTTCTTCCAGATGATACTTTCCCTTAATTTTCAATATGTAGAAGAATACGAAAGACTAACTGCAAGCAGATACTGGCCTTTTTTCTTCTTTTCAGGAACACATTATATTAAAACCAGTCTTTAGATCCATAAATCAGGTCACTTAAACAATGAGGTTGTGTACTGTTGAAAACCAAGACAGTATATACAAGAATGGAGGGGAAAACTGCATTTGATTTGCTTTCTGGGTGAGCCATAAAGGAAAGTTCTTAGAAAAGTAATTTAAAGATTTATTTTAACAAATTGGATTATGATTTACATCAAAATAGGAATCACATCCTTCTACCCGCCTTGGTACTTCATTGATGCAAATGTACGTATTGGGAAAGTGAGAGAACCTCTAAAACTGACCTGAATTCTCAGAAACTCGGAAGGACAGGTAGATTGGTAGGACTTTAAGGAAGCCTCTCCTTCCCTGTTACTTTGATTCCTTTGCGCAAGAAAGAGAGTTCCTTCTGAAAGGACTTTCTTTGACTCTGTTGACCATCCAGAATGGTTATGAACCCCGTTATGCAGAGCACCTTCTTCTGTTTACACGGCTCTTAGGGACAACCTTCTAAGGCTTAATCCCCACCTTTCCCATTAGAACAGGTGCTTGAGGTTGTCTTTGCTAATATCCCCAAAGAGGATTTTCTTCTTCTTAAAGAACAGGAGACAGCGAACCTTCAGTGTAAATCCCACCTTAGCTGAAAGTAGGACTATGATGTCAATTCACATAGCAGGTCAACCCTTTGGGCTTTATGAATTACAGAAGGTTAATATAGTTGAAGCTCTTTCTAAATAGATAAATACATTGGATGGATGGATGGATGGATGGGCAGACAGACAGACAGACAGACAGACAGACAGACAGACAGACAGACAGACAGACAGAGGCAGTGATGACACAGATATAGATGATGTACCATAGATGATATATACCATAGATATAGATTAGATATAGAGATAGATGATATAGATGTATTGGAGGGGCTGCCAAAAAGAAGAGGGGGTCAACCTATTCTCCACAGCACCTGAAGGCAGGATAAGAAGCCATGGAACTAATCAAGGAGACATCCAAGCTAGAACTAAGGAGAGATTTCTTGACATTGAGAACAATCAATCAATCAGACTGGTCTTCAGAAGTCGTGGGTGCTGCATCACTTTAAAAAGAGACTGGACAGCGATTTGTCTGAAATGGTAGAGGGTCTCCTGTTTGGGATTGGACTAGAAGACCTCCAAGGTCCCTCTCTTATTCTATTATTATTATTATCTGTCTATCTATCACACAAAACACCCGAGGAGGTTTCAGCTAAAGGGCAAATCTCAAAATGATAAAATAATAAATTACTGTATTACTGCAGATGAAATAATTGACTCTCAGGGAAACATCTGGAGGTCTTCCAGGTGAAAAAGTATCCAAAAAATGAAATGACATGAAGGATTCTTGGCTTCGCATGACCTTCCCTTTTCACTGAAATGCCATTGTTTTGTATACACAGGAGATCCTTGAACAAATGTACAAGTCCAGGCATACAGGGCAAGTGGATTAGCTCTTATTCAGCGGTTCCAGGATCAACATTTTTTCCCCATGCGAATGCTTCTGATAAAGCCTGTGCCTGCAAACATCACTCAGTAAGACAGGTTCTTACTCAGGCGTGGTAGTCAGAACTGTCATCATTGAAGCATTATTGGCTGGGGTTGGAATTTGCCAGGAGTGGCGACATGATTAAGGATCCTGGGCAGGGAATCCTTCCATCGAGTCATCATTTGGGCTGGCAGCCACTTCAGACCCTGAGCCCAACTGGTGATCTTGTCCAGTAACAGAATGAGAAAGCACCCACAACTTCTGGAGGCAGGTTGTTCCACTGATTAATTGTTCTAACTCTCAGGAAATGTCTCCTTAGTTCTGGGTTGCTTCTCTCCTTTAATTAGTTCCCATCTGTTGTTTCTTGTCTTGCTCTCAGGTGCTTTGGAAAATAGGTTGACCTCCTCTTCTTGGTGGAAATCCTTGAGATATTGGAAGGCTGCTATCAGGTCACCCCTAGTCCTTCTTTTCAATAAACTAGACATACCCAATTCCAGCAACTGCTCTTTAGATATTTTAGCCTCCAGTCCCCTAATCATCTCTGCACTTTTTCTAGAGTGCAGCACAATTATCCTCATTATTATTTTGAATGCGGCTTGGCTAAGTTTGTTTGAAGGGCACATTTCCTTAAATAATACATTTCTTATCATTATTACAAGCCACCCAGAGTTCATTTTGGAGTTAGGAGACCTCAAAATTCAATTCATCATCATCATTATCATCATCCAAACACTTATGTGATGTCATCAAACCCCTAATGTTTTGCAAGATTCTTGTAGGAGATTTTGCAAATGTCATCATGATCCAACCATTTGGGCGACTTAAAAATACCCATTTTATTTTGGCTTTCATTTAACCTGGTTAGCCTTTTGATACCCAAAGGTGCTATTTTGGTAACCCCTGGGCAGTAGTTTAGGGAAATGGAAGGGTTAACACATGCTCATGTAGCTCTTTAATTAGGCTGGGTATAGCATTTACTTCTTTATTTGTTTCTTTTGTGGCTACGCTATTGAACTTCTTTTGTCCCTTTCTTCCTGGAAATGAGGGCCAGAAAAAAACAGGAAGGGATGCTGTGTGGCACTCCCTGCAAAGTCATCTCTAACAGCCTGGTTTCTTTTCAGATGGTATTGCGCCATTCCCTCTAATGCCAGTCCTTGGGAATGGCCACTGCGGGAGGAGCGATTGAACTACTGAAGGGTTGAGGGTTCGTAGCCTTGTTCCATGGCTTGGTTTTATCAATATAAAATTAGGGAATCATCTCCCTGAAACCTTTGTGTAGGATGGGACACTTGTGCAAGGACCGGGAAGCTAACAAAATGAATTTAAACAAAAGAACAACTCCTTTCCTGGTGAGTTCTCTTAGCGCATCCTGATGAACATCTCCTTTCCCGGTGAGTTCTCTTAGCGCATCCTGATGGTTGACTCCGGTTGCTTCTCCAGGTCGAGCTCTTCCTGTGCTTGAAACCTGACTTCTGATCACCGCTGGTCTGAAGTCCTGTGAAGAATTCCAAACGGTCATGAACGTCCCAACTGTGTGGTCATGCAAGCCTGATATAGTGGCCTGACGGGCTCCAATACTAACATCAACAAAGGGAAAGGAGCCAGGATGGTTGGCAAAGATCCGCTTCCCCAGCACCGACTCTTTGCCTGCTCGCCTGTGGTGAGTGACCTGCTTCTCCACGGCTCAAGCAAGTTGCAGACGGAGGGAAGAGAAACGGCACCCCTGGTTGCTGTCAGGCGAATTCAGCATTCATCAGGTGGGACGAGGGAGAGATGGATTTGCTCCCGTTATCTAAATAACAGCGGCCATAAAAGTAGCCGGAGAAATACAAAGCCTTACTGTATGCAGCAGCAGTTTTTCTAATCACAGCATGCATATGCATGAGAGGAGGGTTTTTTAAAAAAAATAACTACCTTAAATCATTAATCTCTGGAATTAATAAATCACAAGCAAGGCCTATTTTTAGTTAAGTTTAGCTTAATTTTGAAAGGGGGAAAAGCTAGCAGACAATTCTTCTGTCAGTTAACACTTTGGCAGGATTTAGTTCAGTCGAGACGAGAGTGCATTTAGCCGCTTTAGAGATGATTTGGCTTCATTAAACTTGTAGAGCTGAGGGCCATTATTATGTCGCGGCTTTGAATCTTTTATGTTAAGCATTTTAGGCAATTCTGCAGGAGAAAATCTCATTTTCCGGTGAGCTGGAGACACTGAAGAAGAGCCAGGATGACAGAGAGATAACCCTAACAATGAGGAAGGGGTTAAAACAAAAAAGGTCAAAGTGGGCATCCCGTCATCTTCTGCAGTGAATCACAATTCATATAAAAGAAGAGGCTGGATTTTGATCACAAACACCATCATGACGTTTTTGCCCACCTCCTGGCACCTCAGCCATGAAGAATGACACGTGAACAGTTCTGGGTTTCCTTAAAGCACAGAGACCAGGAGGCAGCCTGGACGGAAAACTGCAGTATTTTAAATTGGGAAAATCTGGACCGCCACAGGGCTCTCAACAATGAAGCTCTGGAAGACTTATAGAGAGTTGCCTCCATGGTCTCTAAGTCTCAAAAACAAATCTGCAAATAATTTACAACAGGTGGCTAATGACCTTGGCTCTGAACGTTTGCGTTTTAATACTCTTCCAAGTTCCCTAATCAAAATAATTTACATCCTTTAAATAACAATAGTTACGACCTTTCCAAATGTTCGTCGATTACAATTTTCAGAATAGAGAACCTACTTGGCGAAATCTTCACGTACCTCCTTTACACGTCCTTCCCACATGTCCTGTACTCCCGCAGCTATTCCGCTGCCCAACTGGCATGAAACATTGACCTTATTTTGACATAAAAGAAAATATATATTTGTTTTTCATTCTGGCAAATCAAGAGTCCCACAAACAATATCATAGCATCATACTTTTCTGGAATAAATTGCGTTTGTATATGTTAAGAAAGGACATACGTTCAGTTCCAAGGAAGAACTGAATGGTTTTCTTCTCTATTTAGTTACTCATAGCATCAAGGAGGAATGAGCAGAACCAGGTCAAAACAGGCAAGATGTCAGCCCTGAATGCCCATTTTCGGTGTGTGGACCTTCAGTCGTACAATCATGGTGGCCGGCTTACCCTTTTTGGACCATACCCTGCATACAACCCCGAATGGCCTGATGCCAAAGCAGGATGAGCTCATGCAACCAGCTCATCCTCTTTATGAGCATATATTTTGACCTGTTCAGAGGATTAATTCCACAGCCTGGAGCAGAAGTGTGCAAATGCACTTCCCCAAAAACATTCCTTCTCTGGCACACACCCAGCAACAGCCATGGGAGGAGAATGATCTGTGGGAGGCAGCTTAATTCTTTTTTTTCTTGCAATGTTAAACCTGCAGCGAATGTATAATACTCTTAAACCCACAGCAAATAACTAATAATTATGGTCCATTTTTCCATAATTCGATTGAGAGGAGTTGCATTATCTCTTTATTGACCGTGGTAAAAAGGAAATGCTCTCATGCGCATGGTTTCCCCCCCCCCCAGAATTACTTGTAAGTAAAAACCTGGCTCATGAAATCTTTGTGACAAGAGCACAGTGGATACCGACTCAGACTGGATCCGTTCCAGGGGGGGCACCCCAGCCTTAACCCATTCAATTTCCCCATCATTTAGGGAACCTGCACAACTGGATTCCTTACTTTAAGAGCCTGCGTCTAAATCTCCTCTGGGAGGTAGCAGTTACCCTTTAGTAACCTCTTACTTAAACTCATCATTTTCTCTGTCTTTGTCCTCGTTGGAGCTTCAGAATTGGATATGTAGCTGGTTAATTTGCAGTTGTCAAATCTGCTGTCATATCCAGCCATTGCTTAAAATGAAGCCTTTTGAAGAAACGTTGCTCCTAAAGTAAATTTTCACAAATCTCACATTTTCCCTTTCAAAAAGAAAAAAAAATTAAATAAAGTAATACAGCAGACTTCTTTAAGCAGGGTCGTTTCTTTTCAAAATGTGATTTCACGGAAAGGAAGGGAATTATCTGAAGGTTGTAAATACATAGAAAGTATAATAGGGAACATTTTGCAAGCATAAGGAGTTTTGCGGAATGATTTTCTTTTCCCTTGGGTTGCTCTTTGCTTGCCCGACTGACTCTTAACAAAGAAGCTAAGAAGGGTCAGATCTAAGCAGGGACAGAACAGAAGAATAGAATCTGGAACCAGAACTGGAACTAGAATTAGAATCAACCAGAACCAGAACTAGAAGTTGAATGCTCCAACACTGGGAGTTTCTAAGAATAGATTGGATTACCATTTGTTTGAAATGATATAGGGTTTCCTGCCTGAGCCAGGTGTTGGACTAGAAGACCTCCAAGGTCCCTTCTAACTCCATCATTCTCTTCTCCTCTTCTCTTCTCTTCTCTTCTGCTTTATCTAGAACTAGAAGGCTAGATTAGAGAGTTTAGTAGGATAATTTGAACCCGGACCTTTGGCCATGGGTGAGAGGCACACTTGTCGCAATGCAGCCATTGCAAAATATCAAGTCTTAGCATCAAATCCTAGTTATTCATTTTGGTGGCGGAGCTGAGGAGGTGGAGAGGAACATTTAGAAAAACAAAGCCATTATTTTGTTCAGTTCCAGGAGCTGCTGCTTTACCAAACAGCTATGCAATTACTCATGACAGAGTTATGATATACGGTGTTTTGCATCCAAATAGTTACCCAAGAATGCATGATTTATTTCGCCTTCAATCTGGAAAATGGGGTTTTTATTCATAAATGAAAAATATTGTTTTTCTATTGGCTGATAACTGCTTTTTATTCTGTTGTTTCTTTCGTCTCTTATCCCAACCAGCTCCAGGAGTAGATCTTCACCTTAAATCACCACAGTAATGTAATTGTCACAGAGCATGCCAGCTTGTAGAACATTTGTATTCCAATTTTTATTTTTTAATTAATGAATCTCTGGCAACACATTTTATCTTTTAGACAGGAAAAATCGTCTACGTGCTCATGCTTTGCTTACTACAGGTTAGAGAGCCTTCAGAAAAAAAACAGTTCAGGACGTAAAGGCGTCACATAAAAAGCAAACTTCCTGCTTCCTGCTATGACTGACAAGTGCTGGTTTCTGGATTGATGACACTATCAGTTATCCCTACGTGGGACAAGGAGCCCTAGAAGACACTGGCATGGGTCCACGGTGCCTGTTTCCTAGGACGCCTGCAAAGCATCGCAAAAGGCAACAAGAAGAAAATGTCAGCTACAAGCAGTATGATTGAAGTTCTATCTGCTTTATGCAGGTCACATAAAATTGGTCTGTTCTTACGTGCAATTCAGATATAAAACTAGGTGAGTTTCGATTGTGCCAACTTGACTTGTTCAAGCATGTCTGGCCTACATCTTTACTTGGGCATCAGCTTCTCCACGGTTTAGAATCCTACTTTGCTCTCCTACATTTGAGTCAACAATTATAGACTTCTTTGGTAAATTCTAATTGGGATGTTCAATAGAGTTTGGATTTGAAGGCCAAACTGGAACCATCTTAACTTCACACCAAGAGTCAAAGTGTTTCTCAACCTTAGTAACTTTAAGATGTCTGGACTTGAACTTCCATTCTGTGAGTTGAAGTCCACACATCTTAAAGTTGCTAAAGGTGGAAAACATGAGTCTAGTGGTCCCACAATGTTGGGAATGATAGTATTGATAGTATAGTTACAAGTTTAGTCCTATGTATTCCTCAACTTGATTATTTCAGAATTGATGGCCTTGCTAGAGTTATACTTTAAGAGTTTCCCATTATCAGTGGCCTCTGAATATAGGAACCACGTGGACTGGACTGTTTTCTCTCTGCTTATCACTCATCAAGAGCCCATGTGGTTCAGGGAATAGTTCTGCCTTTCAGGGACGGAAGTCCTGGAGCAGAAAGGCATCATGTTGCCTGTTGAAGCGATGTGGTTCTCCAAGCCTGACATAATTTCTGCAGGAACAGAATTGCCCATGACAACTGCAGTCAAGCTGCAAGGGCACCGATAAACCAGGAAATTGGTTTATGCCCATTAGAAAGTTTAAAGCAGATGTCAGGAGAACATATGGACAATCCATATGTGGAATAGCCAGAATCAAAAATTGGCTGGCCCTGACAGGCACAAGTTCTGCCTGGTATGTTCCGTCTGGTTTTTTCCAAATGCACATATGGGAGAGGGGAAAATATAGTTCCACAGGGCTGCCCACAGGCAGGGCATCACTTGGGTGAGGGGTGACTGGGGGGGGAGCAGGAATCTTCAATGTGAATCTAACCTTGGCATTCCCACCACATGGCCGTCCATTTTGCATCTACATTTTTAAAAATGGGGGAGAAATTAATTTGATATGCCTGCTCCTATAAACCAGAACACATTTTTCATTTAGCTGTCACATTTGCTTTATGTTAGGATGCAGTGCCCACATACAAGACTCTGAACATGAAGGAAGAAGAAACATTTTGTTACCCAGAATTGGTATTTTTGTTTTTAAAAACCTACCACCTTTGAAACAGATATGATGCTGTTTGTATCTGTGTGGATATGCGTGCATGTATGTCTTTATATATACATTTATAGGTATGTGTGTGTATACATACTGTATATGTTTGTGTGTGTGTGTGTGTATACACACACACACACACATTTATATCTATACATATTTATGTATTTATGTCTCTTTATGTGTGTTTGTGTGATCTATATCTACATATCTCTACATGTTTTATCTCAGAATGGGCTGGAAAAACTGTGCTTGGAGCTTGAAAAAGAAGGCAAGATATAGAGAGTAATGTGGAAAGATCTGTTCCTCCCTACACAAACTCTGACCATGATAATCCATCACACCCAAGAGAACAGCTGGCATTAAACTCTTTCTCCACTCAACATCTGGATCCAACTCTCCTTTGGCATATTTGAGGAAACATTATCTATAAGTAATAATTTCAATGAAAATAACTTTTATTAAGCTAAAGTTAAGCAGCATGTTTATAGTAACTGCAGCAAAAAAGAAAGAAAGTCTAGCTGCAGAGTGGCTAAATTATTTATGTTCTCTTGTCACTGGGACTGAAGAATGGACAGAG